>PVIY010005801.1:6422-91885 GCA_004026745.1 Myrmecophaga tridactyla
TAATGTTTCTTAATCCATTCTGCCAATCTGTATCTTTTAATTGGTAAGTTTTGTCCTTTAACATTCAAAGTTATTTCTGAAAATGCATTTCTTGATTCAACCAGCTTATCTTTCTTATTTTATTTGACAGATCTATATATTCTTTTCCCTCTTTCTTTTTGTATCATTTAAATTACCCTTAGTGATACTCTTCAATTCCATGCCCTCCTCCAGACCTCCCTTTTGTCTTTTTTTTTTTTTTCAGCCAAATGGAACTCCTTTTAGTATTTCTTGTAGGGCCAGTCTTTTGTTGACAAATTCCTTCAGGACTCCTTTGTCTGTGAAAACTTTATTCTCTCCCTCATTTTTGAAGGACACTTTGTCTGGGTACATTATTCTTGGCTTGAGTATTTCTCTTTCAGGATCTTGAATATATCATACCACTGCCTTCTCACCTCCAGGTGCTAGTTGAATAGTCTGAACTCAGTCTTATTTGATTTCCCTTGTATATAGTAGATTGTTTTTCTCTTGCCGCTTTCAGGATTTTCTGCTTCTTTCAACATTTACAGACTGATTAGTATATGCCTTGCGGAAGACCTATTTGGATTTATTCTGTTGTAGTTTGTTAGGCTTCTGTGATGTGTATGTTTATGTTCTTTATGAGGGTTGGGAAGTTTTCCACCATTATATCCTCAACTGCTCTTCCTAGCCCTTTGCTCCTCTCTTCTCCTTCTGGGACACCAATGATTCTTATATTTGTGTACTTTGTTTGGTCTATTATTTTCCTGAGTTCCCATTCAATTTTTTCCATCTTTTTTGGCTATTTGCTGTTTTGAGTCTTTAAAGTCAATTATCCTATCCTCTATATTACTTATTCTTTCTTCTGTCTCTTCAAATCTGGTGTTGTGTGCCCCTAGTATGTTTTTTATTTGGTCAACAGAGTCTTTAATCTCTGTGATATCCACTATTTTTCTATTTTATTCTTTCAAATTTCTCTTTATGTTCTTCTACTGTATTCTTGATCTCCTTTATGTCAGCTGCTATACTACTTATTTTATTAAGCAGAGTTGAATGAACATCTTTGATTAGTTGTTCCAACATCTGTGTCTCCTCTGGTGTCTTAATTTGGTCGTTAGGCAGGACCATATCTGTCTGCATTGTGATATGTTTAGTGATTTTCTGCCGTCTTTGTCGCATATAAATATCTTGATTGATTTACTCTGGGGGTTGATTTCTTTCAGTTGTCTAAGGCCTTGTGTTTGCAGGATGGTTGTACAGCAGGGAGCAGGGCACAGGGTGGGGCACTTAGTATGGTGATTTGTTTCAGGGCAGGTAGGGGCGCAGGTTGGTGATGTTATGCTCATGCTTGTGAACGTGGGCGTCCAGTGGCCAGGGAGGATGTAGCTGTGTGGGTGCACCAGTCTGGGGGGCGTAAACCTGGTGTGCGCTGGTCTAAGGTATAGGGCCCTTTGTGCGCATGTGTAGGGCTATGGCAGCAGGTCAGTGTTATGCCTTCATGGATTGGGGGCAGATGTGACCTGGCTGCACAGTTGGCACTTTCTCAGAGCTGGGAAGTGAGGATGAGGGCTGTGTGCATGTGCAGTTCTAGGACTGCTGTACAGTGTGATTCCCAGAGCTGAATTAATGGGGGCCTGTGTGCATGTGTGGGCCTGGGAGTGCTGTAGGGGGATGTACTGAGCTCACGAAGGGTGGGGTGAGGCTGTGAGACACTATGGGGGTGGGGATGGGAGTAGCTTGGTAGGGAGGTTAGTACCCACAACCCAAGGTTTCTACCAGGAAGGATCTGCTTCCAAGCTCACTCTGGTTGCTGGCAGAACTCAATTCTTTGTGGTTATAGGATGAAGGTCATTGTTTTCTTACTGGCAGCCAGGGACCTCTCTCAGCATCTAGAAACAGCTGCTGGTCTACAATCTCTCACCTTATTCTGCTAAGATGGAATCTTATTTAACATAATGTAATCAAAGGATTGACTCCACGATCATCTTTACTATAGAATGTAAAGTAATCAAGGGAGTGGCTAGCCCATCAAATTCACACTCAAGGCCAGCCCTACTTACACTCAAGGGGAGTGGATTATATAAAGGTGTTGTTCTAGTTTACTAACTGCCAGAATGCAATATACCAGAAATGGAACAACAGCTTTTAAAAAGGAGAATTTATTAAGTTGCAAGTTTACAGTGCTAAGGCTGTGAAAAATGTTCAAATTAAAGCAAGGCTATAGAAATGTCCAATCTAAGGCATCCAGGGAAAGATTCCTTGGTTCAAGAAGGCCAATGACAGGATTTCTCTCTCAACTGGAAAGGAACATGGTGAATATGGTGACATCTGCTAGCTTTCTCTGCAGGCTTCTTGTTTCATGAAGCTCCCCTGGGGGTGTTTTCCTTCTTCATCCCCAAAGGTTTGGCTGCGCTGCTTTCTCATGGCTCTCCCTTGTGCCTGTGCCTCTCCCTCACCTTCCCTCTTCTTCTCTCTCTCTCTCTATGAGCTTCCTCTTTTTAAAGGATTCCAGTAAACTAGTCAAGACCCATCTGGAATGAGCCACATCTCCATGGAGATAATCTAATCAAGTTCCCAACCTATAGGGCTGAATAGGGATTAAAATGGTTGCATCCACAAGATTGGATTAGGATCGAAGCATGGCTTTTCTAGGGTACATACATCCTTTCAAACCAGTACAAGTCTATACACCAGAGAGCAGGAATCCTGGAGCCATCTTAGAGTGCTGCATATAACATGTTTCATTTTTTCATAAGTTTAAGAGCCATTTATATTTTCTTTCTTGAAGTGTCTCTTGATAGTCTTTGCCTATTTTTTCTCATATCTTGAAATGAGTTAGATTGCTTAAATGAGTACACGGAATTCAGGTACATGGAAAACAACTGGGAAGGAAGAAGTAAAGAGCTAGACTGACAGGTAGATTTCCAACTTGATTGGATAAGCCAAGAATCACACAAAATCGACCATGAATGATAATCCAAGAGAACAGCTATCATCATTGAGAGGTCCTAAGGAGAATACTGGCATGTTTGTATATATATACGTTCATACGTATAAAAGCCGTGTGTGGGCTTTTATGGACATGTGACTGTGTTTATGAGTGTGTATGGGCTGGTGTGCATATACATATCTATTCATGCTGTCAGAGGAGTGTGTTACATGTGTGATCATGTTTGGATCTTGTTCATGTGTCTAAATACAGGCACATGTATGGTTATATGTTTGTTTCTTTGCTCGAGTGATTTCAGATATATATGCTCAGATTCGTGGACTCAGTATCTCCTATACACATGTACAGATCATCCTCTAGTGCTTAACAGAAGAAAGCAATATAGCAGAACCTATAAAGGATCCAATAAGGCTAGCTGGTACATTGGTCCCCACAAGGGCAGGGTCAGGTTTCCAGGACTGTCCCTGAGAGAGGGAGGGTCCATGCCTTCTGCAGTTGGGGACACAAATAACAAAGAACCCTGCATTGGGTCCCAGCTATAGGCAGCTGATTGATGGTGGGAGGTGAAAAAAAATGCATCCTCTGATGGTGGGGAGAGGATCACCAGGAAGCATGTGAAAAAGGGGATGAGGGCTTGTTGTGCTGCATTTACACTCTGGGTATCAGTAGGCTGACGGGGAGGTGGCTGGCACATAATCAGGTTGCAGTGACAAGGAACCTTACTTCTGGCCTCTGCATTTGAGGATCTCTGTACCTGACAAGTAAATTCCAGAATACTCCACATTCCTGTACAGCTCTGTACAGTGAATTTTGGGGTTGACAGGACCTACTGCAGATAAGCATTGTACTACAATCTTTATCTACTATTGCATCTGATTCTTGAGACAATTCTATGAGGTAGGTGCTATTATTATATCCATTACAAACATGAGAAAACTGAGGCCTAATAAAGCTAAATAACTTGCCCAGGGTAACATATTTGAAAGGTAGTAGAGTCCAAATTCAAAACACTGTGTTAATCATTACAGGACATTCCATGGCTCAAACCCAATTTTAAAGAAAAGAGCACTGAAAACTAGAGGCAGGTTATTTGATAGCAATTTGACGTAAGGTAAATGGAAAGAAACTACTGATGACTTAAGAAAATATGTTACAATTAACTGGGCAGTCATGGGAGGTCAAGGGCATAAAAATATTTTTGTCAGGTATCTTAAGGTACAATTTATTTGCAGTAAATTCACCCTTTTTAGTTGCATCACGATGAGAATTTTAACAGATGTCTATAGTTGTATAATGAATACTACAATCAAAATATAGAATATTGGGAGGGCCATGGTGGCTTAGCAGCCAGAGTTCTCGCCTGCCATGCCAGACACCTGGGTTTGTTTCATGGTGCCTGCCCGTGCAGAAAAAAAAAAAATAAGGATATAGAATATTTTCACCAACCTCCTTGTACCCCTTTATAATCAGTTCCTTCCCCCATCCTTAGACTCTGATAACCACTGTTCTGTTTTCTACCCCTATAGTTTTTGCTTTCTCATAAACAGTGTCATAAATAGAATCATATAGTATATAGCTTTTGAGTCTGGCTTCTGCCACTAAGCTTAATACTTTTGAGATTCATCCATGATGCTGCATGTAGCAATAGTTGGTTCCTTTTCATTGCCAATTAGTATTCCATTGTACTGATGTTTCATAATTGGTTTAGCCATTCACTAGCTGATGAACATTTGGATTGTTTCAGGTTTGAGCAACTATGAATGAAGTTATAAGCACACAAATAGGGTTTTTGTGTGGACATATGTCTTCTTTATTCTTTGCCAAGTATCCCAAACTTTGTAGGAGGATTGCTTGGTTTTATGGTGCATGTATAACTTTATATGACACTACCAAACTCCTCTCCAAACTAACTATACCATTTTTCCTTCTCACTAGCAATGAACTGCTCTGCATCCTTGCCAACACTTGATACTGTCAATTTTTAAAATTTTAGCTATTGTAATAGGTATGCCATCTGTTATATCTCCTTTGGTGAAGTGTCTGTTCAAATCGTTTGCCCCACTTTTTATACTTTCAACTTTACTGTGGTAACATTGAAGTATAGTAATGGGCATATCTTTAAAGTATACAACTTGATCAGTTTGACATAGGTTACATTCATGAACCCTTCAACACAATCAAGATGTATTTTCACCATTTCCGAAAGTTTCCTTATGCCTCTCCTTCTCTTTACCTGTCTCCAAGCAACGACTGACATATTCTATTACTGTAGATTAGTCTGTATTTCTCAGAATTTTATACAAATGAAATCAGACAGTATGTCTCTTTTGTGCCTGGCTTCTTTCACTCAGCAAAGTGATTTTGACGTTCATCTAAATTATAGCAATAGCTTGTGCTTTTTACTGCTGAACAGTATTTCATTACATGGGCATATCAGCAATTTGTTTATCCATTTATTTGTTGATGGACATTTTGGTTGTTTACAGATTTTGACTAGTACAAATAGTTATGAACATTCATTTATAAGTCTTTGAGTGAACATACATTTTTGTTTCTTCTGGGTAAGTTCCTAGGAGTCGAATATCTGGGTCATATGGTAAGTATATGCTTACATTTCAATAAACCGGCAAATTGTTTTCTGAATTTGTACAATTTTACATTCCCACCAGTAGTAGAAAAGAGTTGAGTTTTTCCACATACTCACAACCCTTGTTATTTTTCTTTTAACTTTAGCCATTCTACTGGCTTTATAGTAGTTAATTGTTGATTAAATATGCATTTCAATGATGATTAATAATATTGAACATCTTTTCAAGTGCTTATTTGCCATTCATGCATTCCTATGACACGTGTGATCAAATCTTTTAAACATTTTAAAATTGGCTTATTTTTCTTCTTTTGTACTGTAAGCATTCTTTACATAATCCAAATACATATTATTTGTCTGAAATAAATGTAACGAATATTTTATCCCAGTTTATGACTCATATATTTGTTTTCTTAATGATTTAAGAGCAAAATGCTTTAATTCTGATGAATTTCAAATAGTGATATATTTCACTATTTGAAATATATATTTCAGTATTTGAAAAGCATATATAGATTATGCTTTTGGTGTTGTAGCTAAGAAATCTTGGCCTAACTCAATGCCACAAAGATATTTCCTATGACTGCCCCTAGAACTTATTTTTAGTTTTACATTTTGGTCTCCAATCAAGTTTGAGTAAATTTTTGCACATGGTATTAGAACCAAGGATAAAATTAGTTGAAAGTGAAACACTAGAAAAGGATATTCCATGTAGAGTATTCAAAAAGACATTCTGGGTACATATGCAAATATCAGAAAAATGGACTTTAAGTGCAAAGCTGTTACATGAAACAAAGGAGGACATACATTATATACTAATAAAAGGGGTAATTCACCAAGAAGAAATAACATTTATAAATATATATACAACTACCAGAGTACCAAAAATACAAGAATCAAAAACTAGCAAAACTGAAAGGAGAAAGAGACATTTCAACAATAATAGCTGGAGACTTCAATACGCCCCTCACATTAACAGATAGAACACTAGATAGAGAAGAAATAAAGAAACAGAACTTGAATAATTTGATAAATGAACTACACTTAACAGACATATACAAAACAATGTACCCACTATACAGCAGGATACACGTTCTTCTCACATGATCATGGATCATTCTCTAGGATAGATCACATTTGGGTCACAAAACAGGTCTGGATACATTTAAAAAGATTGATATTATACAAAGCACTTTTTCTGATCTTGATGGAATGAAGCCAGAAATCAACAAAAGGCAGAGGACTGGAGAATGTATACATTTACGGAGGTTAAACAACACACTCTTAAACAATCAGTGGGTCAAAGAAGAAAATGCAAGAGAAATCAGTAAATATATCGAGACAAGTGAAAATGAAAATACAATATATCAAAACTTGTGGAATACAGCCAAGAGAGGACTAAGAAGGAAATTTATAGCCCTAAGTGTCTACGATAAAAAAGAAGAAAGAACTTCCAGGAAGAAGGAGGAATAGGTAGGCTGAGTTCACCCCTGCTGGAACAGCTATAGGAGTGACAGAAAAACAACCAGAACAATGGTTCCAGGGTGTGAATGACCTGAGAGGGTCTTGTACTACACACAGGGAGATCCTGGATGCAAAAGCAGAGGAATTGAGATGCAGAGAACCGGGTGAGTGGGCTCCATCAGGATTCCACTGGGGACAAGAGGCCAAACCAGGAAAGTGCCAGCCACCGCAGCTAGCTTGAGATAGCCCCCTCGGTTCCATAGTCCAGAGATCCCTTGGGGAATCCTATAAATGAGCTTTTCCCGCTCATAAGGATCATCCAACTAGTGTACTGACCCTACCACACCCCTTTCCCATCAAAGGTCTGGAACGCTCAGGAGAGCACAGATAGGGAGGAGGGCATGAGGAAGCAGGCCAAGCTGCACCCCTTGACCACATCACGTCCATGAGCCCATGCACACTGTCCCCCCTCAACCATTGCCCTACCCTCACATCTTACCTCCTGTACCCTGACCCCCCCCCCGACCCCACACCCCACCCATGCCAACTAGAACAATGAGGCAGGAAAAAGAAATAAAAGGCATTCAAATTGGAAAGGAAGAAGTAAAGATTTCATTATTTGTAGATGACATGATACCATACTTGAAAAAATCCTGACAAATCCACAAAAAGCTTTTTGAACTAATAAACAAATCCAGCAAAATGGCAGGATATAAGATTGATGTGCAAAAATCAGTAATGTTTCTATACACAAGCAATGACCTGAGGAGACAATTAAGGAAAAATTACATTCAAAATAGCAACTAAAAGAATCAAGTATTTAGGAATGAATTTAACCAGAGATGTAAAGGACTTATACACAGAAAGTTATATAACATTGTTGAAAGAAATGAAAGAGGATTTAAATAGATGGGAAGACATTCCCTACTAATGGATAGGAAGGTTAAATGTAGTTAAGATGTCAGTTCTACCCAAATTGATCTACAGGTTCAACACAATATCATTCAAAATTCCAACAACCTACTTGAAGATTTTGAAAAGCTAGTCATTAAATTTATATGGAAGGGAAAGGGAGCTCAAATAGCTAAACATATCCTAAAAAAGAAGGATTAAGTGGGAGGATTAACACTTTCTGATTTTAAAGCTTATTATAAAGCCACAGTGGTCAAAACAGCATGGTACTGGCACACAGATAGAAGTATTGACCAATGGAATTGAATCAAGGGTATTCTAGTTTGCTAGCTGCCAGAATGCAATATACCAGAAATGGAATGGCTTTCAAAAAGGGGAATTTAATAAGTTGCTAGTTTATAGTTCTAAGGCTGAGAAAATGTCCCAATTAAAAGAAGTCTATAGAAATGTCCAATCTAAGGCATCCAGAGAAAGATACCTTGGTTCAAGAAGGCCAATGAAGTTCAGGGTTTCTCTCTCAAGTGAGAAGGCACATAGTGAACACAGTCACGATTTCTCTCTTGGCTGGAAGGGCACATGGCGAGCATGGCATCATCTGCTAGCTTTCTCTCCTGGCTTCCTGTTTCATGAAGCTCCCCCAGAGGCATTTTCCTTCTTCATCTCCAAAGCGCTGGCTAGTGGACTCTGCTTTGTGATGCTGCAGCATTCTCTGCTCTCTCTGAATCTCTTTAATTCTCCAAAATGTTTCCTCTTTTATAGAACTTCAGAAACTAATCAAGACTCACCCAAATGGGTGGGGATATGCTTCTACCTAATCCAGTTTGACAACCACTCTTGATCAAATCACATCTCCAGGGAGATGATCTAATTACAGTTTCAAACATATAATGCTGAATAGGGATTAGAAGAAATGGCTACCTTTACAGAATGGGATTAGGATTAAAACGTGGCTTTTCTAGGGTACATACATCTTTTCAAACTGGCACAAAGGGTGTGGAAATAAACCACCAAATCTATGGTCAATTGATCTTTGACAAATCCACTGAAGTGAGAGAAAAAGTCTTTCCAATAAATGGGCATGGGAGAACTGGATATCCATATCCAAAAGAATGAAAGGGATGCCCTATCTCATACCCTATACATAAAAACAAAATGGATCACAGTAGACAATATAAGAACCAGTACCATAAAGCCCTTAGAAGAAAATGTAGGGAAGTATCTTCAAAATCTAGTGATAGGCAGTGGTTTTTAAATCTTACACCCAAAGCACAAGCAATGGAAGAAAAAATATGTAAATGGGACATCCTCAAAGTTGAATATTTTTGTTGTTCAAAAGACTTTGTCAAAAAGGTGAAAAGGCAGCAAACTCAATAGGAGAAAGTATATGGTGATCACAATATCGGATAAAAGTTTGATATCCTGTATACATAAAGAAATCACACAACTCAATAACAAATGAATAAACGACCCAAGTACAAAATTCATAAAGATATGAATAGGCATTGTACTGAAGAGCAAATACAGATGGCTAAAAAGCACATAAAGAGATGCTCATTTTCATCAGCTATAAGGGAAAGGCAGATCAATACCACAGTGAGATATCACCTCACACCTGTAAGAATGTCTGCTACTAAGCAAACAGGAAATTATAAATATCAGAGAGGATGGGAGAAATTAGAGCATTTATGCACTGAAAGTGGGAATGTATAATGGTAAAGCCACTATGGAAGACAGTTTGGTGGTTCCTTAGAAAACTAAATACTGAGTTGCCCTCTGACCTGAAATACCACTACTCAGTATAAACCCAAAAGAGCTGAAAGCAGTGACACAAACTGACATTTGCACACTGATCTTCATAGCAGCATTATTCACAATTGCCAAAAGATGGAAACAATCCAAGTGCCCATCAGCAGATGAGTGGATAAACAAAATGTGGTATATACATATGATGGATTATTATGTAGCCATAAGATAAAATGAGGTCTTGAAGCATATGACACATGGATGAGCCCTAAGGACATAATGATGAGTGAAATAATCCAAACACGAAAGGATAGTTATTGAATAATTTTACTTTTGTGACCTTGGTAAAGATAAATGCAGAGGCTTATAATACAGAATATAGGGGGCCTAAAGATACATGGAAGCTAGAGATGGGTGAACAGTTAAACTTAAATGTAAGGGAAGGGATGGCAGTGAAAACAGTTCATTAGTGGGTCTATAGGTAATATTGCCATATTTAAGGTGAAAATGATTGAAAGGGGTTATATAGAGCCATGTTAATCTTATTGTTAACACTACAAATATGAAAAAGTTCTTGCATGAACTACTTCATGAATCTTATACAAAGAGTAAACAATATCAGGGTATGGGGGGAAACTGCTATTGCATGCTATGGGCTATGTTTAACAGGAAGACATTAACAGTACCACAGCAATACCAGGGGTAAACAACTGGGTGGGGAGGACAAAAGTTAAGGGGAGGTTTGGACCTTCTATTTGGTGTAGGAGTGGTTACAATTACTTTTACCTTGGGAGCAATGAAAATTGTGTATAATTGAGAGTGTTGATGATTGTACAACTTAGTGAAGATAATATGAGATATGGATTGCTGACTTCAGACATTATACATGATGTCCAATGTATGGAAGTGGCTGAAGGATACACTGACTGAGAAGTGGAATGTTGAACTGTGGTGTATACATATGATCAAATATTGTGTAGCTAAGGAAAGGAACAAAGCCATGGGGCATGCAATGGGGTGAATGAAACTGGGGGTCATTATATGATGCAAAATAAGCCAGAAACAAAAGAATATTGTATGGTCTCATCTAGAAAATACTTATAAGAAAACTGGGCCTAGATTGTAAATTTTCATAGCCGTCACATTTAGTCCGGAGCTGTAATTATTCTTCCTAGATTTTGAGATTCTGTGGTATATATGTATAACCTGGAATTTCCCTGGAACTTTGGTACCTGTGTGACACCTAAGACTCAGAGTAGAAGTTCTGCAGCTCTGAAAGTCAGCATTGCCACATACAATAACAATTAAAGAAACTGGAAAAAAGATCAGGCATCAATTAGAGCTAAGAATGAAGCTGACTGGGTTGGGACTAAGGTAAATCAGAATATAGGGATAAGGAGGGCATCGCCTGTATTTTCAACTTCAATTACTATATGAGACCAAAGGAAGAGAGGTTTCTTTTGTCCAAAACCTAAATTTTCTGTAGCACATAAATCTAACCCAACATGTCTGGATAGACCATTAAACAACCCAAACACATGGAGACCAGAACGGTAATGAGGGCTTGTTATTCTGTATAGCTTAATGTAATGGCCAGGTTACATCCCAGAGTCTGTGGAGTAGATAATTAAAAAGTATTGGCAAAGTCCCTTGAGGGACAGGAGTGAAAACGTGGGGCTATGAAGCTTTACCACTGGAGAAACCCCTGACTCTGTCTCAAACATTAGTGATTCCTGAATCCCTCTTAAAAGTCTTCGACTAATTGGATTAAATCCAATTCATTGGATTCTTTCATTGTTGAAGACGCAACTTTTTAGTTGACCACAAAAATAAATAAATGAATAGTGGGGGAGTGGTGGATAAGGGACATGGGATGATTTGGATGCTCTTTTCATTTTATTTTCATTCTTATATGTTTTTTGAGTAATGAAAAAGTTCAAAAATTAACCATGGTGATGAATGTACTAGTACTACATGATAATACACTGAACACTGTATATTTTGGATGATAATGTGGTATGTGAATAACTCAATAAAATTGCATTAAAAAAGTATATTCTCTTACCCACAGTGAAACTAAAATCAATAATATAATTATTTGAAAAATCCCCAAATATTTGGAAATGAAAGTAAACCCTTTTTTTTCTGGTGATTCACGTGCTGTTTTTTTTTTTAATTGTGAAAAAGAATATATATATATATATATATATATATATATATATATATATATATATACAAAAAAAAAGCAATAAATTTCAAAGCATACCACAACAATTATAGAACAAATTTTGGAGTTTGGTATGGCTTACAGTTCCACGATTTTAGGTTTTTCATTCTGGCTGCTCCAAGACACTGGGGACTAAAAGAAATACCGATATGATTCAGCAACATACTAAGTCCTATCTTCACTGTTGTAACTCTACCTTCACCTTTGATCCTTCTCCCGATATTTAGGGGTATTTGGGCTATGCAAACTGTAAGTTTTTCATGTTGGAATGGGCTGTCAATAAAATGGGATGGGGGATGGAACTAGTAGATGTTCTGGAGAGGCTGGCCCCTCTGCATTTCAGGGCTTATTTGGACTAGGAACCCATCTGGAGGTTGTAAGTTTCTGGAAAGGAACCATAATGCATGGAGCCTTTGTTGAATCTCAGATAAAGCCCTAAGTGTTCTTTAGGGTTGTTAGGAATGGTTTGGTTAGGGTTTGGCAGACCATGATAAATTGCAATATCTAACTGAAGTTTGCATAAGAGTAGTCTTCAGAGTAGCCTCTTGCTCTTGCAGCCACCGAAATCTTATAGGCACATTTCTTAATAACATATGGGTCAAAGGAGAAATAAAACATTATTTTGAACAGAATGAGTATGAAAATACAACATATCACAATTGGTGGGATGGAGCTAAAGGGCTGCTTATTTCCCATATCTTAGTGGGAAATCCATAGCACTAAATGTCTGTTAGAAAAGAAGAAAGTTTTGAAATCAGTGTCCTAAGCTTCCACCATTACAGCAACTAGAAAGAAAAGAGCAAATGAAACCCACAGAAGGAAAAGAAACAGAATAGAATAAAGGTCAGAGGATAAATTGATGATATAGAAAAAAGAAAAATCAGTGACAAGATCAGTAAAATTGATAAAATTCCAGCCAGACTGATCTGAAAAATATAAAGAGAGACAGAGAAAGAGACATCACAAGTTATCAGTGTTAGGAGTGAGAGAAAGGACATCATTATAGAGTCTAAAGATATTAATAGGACAATAATTAAATATTATGGACAGCTTCCGCCAATAAATTTGACAACAAAGATGAAATAGTAAAATTTCTTGAAAGATACAAAGTACCAAATATCATTCAGAGACAAATAACTTCTATAACTCTTTATCAATTGAAGAGATTAAATTTGTAGTTCAAAAAAAACTTCCCATAAAGAACATGTCAGACAGAGTCAGATTCACTGGAAAAATCTACTAAATCTTTAAATATGGATGTTATCAGAGACAGAGACCATCAAAGACAGCCTTGCCTAGAACCAGTCACCCCAATTTGACTCTTTGCTTGCCCAAGGGTGTGCACTCTCAGGAACAAGTCCAAAGGCTTCACACACACAGGAAACAGACATCACTAAAATGGTCCAGCCAGGCACCAAACAAACACACAAGCAAAAAACCCAACAAGCCCCAGGGGTGGGATGACATGCTACAATATAGTCCCTAAAATATCTGGTTTTCAATAAAAATTACAAAATTCGTAAAGAAAGAGGAAAGTGAGACCATAAACAGGAAAAATGCAGGCAATATAAATTGCCTGTGAGAGAAATCAGATGTCAGATTAAACAAAGACTTCAAAGCATTGTAAGTATGTTCAAAGATAAACTTAACAATGATTAATACTTAG
Organism: Myrmecophaga tridactyla; assembly: GCA_004026745.1. Lineage (NCBI taxonomy): Eukaryota > Metazoa > Chordata > Mammalia > Pilosa > Myrmecophagidae > Myrmecophaga > Myrmecophaga tridactyla. Next base: position 19,969 of record PVIY010005801.1, read on the forward strand.
AAATTCATTGCTTTTATGTATATATCTTAATTAAAGAGAAGGAGGAGTATAACAGCAGATAGGATTTAACAAATGAGTATGACTGCTGAATCATTATATTGATATTTCTGTTGATCTCCAGTGTCTTGGAGCAGCTAGAAGAAAAAACAAAAAATCATGGAACTGTAACCCATACCAAACTTTAAAATCTGTTCTATCACTAATTGTTAAAATGTACTTGGAAATTCATTGCTTTTTTGTATATATGCTATATTTCACAATAAATAAACATTAATAAAAGAAGGAAAGGAAGATATGATGATGGGTCTTATTAAATAAATAAGATCAATAATGAGACAGAAATCATAAAATAGAACCACTGGAAATTTTGTAGTTGAAAAGATATAATAACAGAAATAAAAAATTTACTAGAGAGGGCTCAACAGATTTGAACTGGTAGATGAAAGAATTCATGTTAAAGGCAGATCAATAGGGGTTATGCAATCCAAAGGAGAGAGAAAATAGAATGAAGAGAGATGAGAAAAGCTTAGAGAAATGTGGTAACTATTAAACACATCAACAGTTAAGCAATGGGAAGACTGGGGCAGAGGGAGAGAAAGGATCAGAAAAAAATATTCAAAGAAATAATGGCTGAAATCTTCCCCAATCTGATGAAAAATACTAATCTACATATCTGTTTTGATTTGCTAAAGCTGCTGGAATGTAATATACCTGAAATTGGTTGGCTTTTTCAACGGGGATTGATTAGGTTACTGTGCTGGTTTGAAAGGATCTATGTCCCCTAGAAAAGCCATGTTTTAATCTAAATCCCATTTCATAAAGGCAGAATAATCCCTATTCAATACTGTATGTTTGAAGGTGTAATCGGATCCTCTCCCTGGAGATGTGATTTAATCACGAGTGGTTGTTAAGCTGGATTAGGTGACGACATGTCTCCAGCCATTGGGGTGGGTCTTGATAAGTTTCTGGAGTTCTGTAAAAGAGGAAACATTTTGGAGAATGAGAGATTCAGAGAGAGCAGAGCAGAACGACATAGCTACAAGAAGCAGAGTCCACCAGCCAGCAACCTTTGGAGATGAAGAAGGAAAACGCCTCCCAGGGAGCTTCAGGAAACCAGAAGCCAGGAGAGAAAGCTAGCAGATGATGCTGTGTTAGCCATGTGCCCTTCCAGCTGAGAGAGAAGCCCTGACTGTGTTCACCATGTGCCTTCTCACTTGAGAGAGAAACCCTGAACTTCACCGGCCTTCTTGAACCAAGGTATCTTTCCCTGGATGCCTTTGATGGGACATTTCTATAGACTTGTTTTAATTAAGACATTTTCTCAGCCTTAGAACTGTAAACTAGCAACTTATTAAATTCCCCTTTAAAAAGTCATTCCATTTCTGGTATATTGCATTCTGGCAGCTAGCAAACTAGAACAGTTACATATTTACAGTTCTAGGCCTATGAAAATGTCCAAATGAAGGCATCAAGTGGAAGATACCTCCTTTGGGGAAAGGCTGCTGGCATTTGGGGTTCCTCTGTCACATGGGAAGGCACATGGCAACATCTGATGCTCCTTCTCTCCAAAATGTCTCTGGGCTTCTGTAGGTTCTTGCTTGTTTCTCCAGGGGCATTTCTGTCCCTCTCTAAACATCTCTGAATTTTCTCTAAATTGATCTGTCTTTTATCTGCATAAAGGGCTCCAGTAAGGGGATAAAGATCCATCTTGAATGCACTGGATCACATCTCCATGGAAACAACCTAAGCGAAAGGTCCCACCCACAGGGATGGATTAAGAAGAACATGGTCTTTTACGGGGTAATAACAGTTCAAACCAGCACAATATCCCAGAAGCTCAATGAATTCCAATAGGATAAATACAAAGATATCCACATACAGACACATCATAGTAAAAATGCTGAAAGAGGAAGACAAAGAAAAAACCTGAAAACAACAAGTGAAAATTAACTTATCACATATAAGGGAATTCTACTACGATTAAAGATTAACAGCTGACTTCTCCTCCGAAACCATGGAGACCAGAGGTAATGGCTATTAGAAGTGCTCAAAGAAAAAACTGTCAACCAAGAATCTTCTGTCCTATATAGTTATTCTTCAACTATGCAGGTGAAATAAAGACAACACAAGAAGACAAAAGTTGAGAGAATTTGTGCTAGCAAAACTGTCTTACCAGAAATAATGAAGTTCTTTAGGCTGAAAGCAAGTGACACCAGGCAGTGATTTGAATGTACATGAAAAAAACAAAGAGCACCAGTAAAGGTAATTATAAAATTATACTGAATAAATGTGTATTTTTTCCTTATTCAACTCTTAATTTATCTAAAAAGCAATTATATAAAACAATATGCATACATTGTATTGTTGGGCCTCTAAAATATAAAAATGTAATACATTAGCCAATAGCAGCACAAAGCAGGTAGGTTGTAGGAAAGCTGTCTTTGAGTAAGGAAATGACTTTAGATGGTAAATCAAATTCATAGGAATAAATGAGGATATCAGAAATGTTAAATAAGAAGGTTAATAGAACAAACACTATACAGATATACTAGCTCTTTATTCCTCCCTCAACTTCTTTAAAAGACATAAAATTATGTAAAGTAACAATTATTAAATGTATTATTGGGTTTGTAACATATACAGTTGTGATAAACAATGCACAAAAAAGGGAAAAGGAATATATGAGTGACCTTTGTATATACCATTGGGATTGAGTTAATAAAAAACTGAAGTAGATTCTGATAAGTTAATACATATAACGGTAAGCCCTAGAGCAACCACTATGAAAATAAATAAAAAACAATTAAAAGATAAAAAAGTTATAAAATATTTGCTTAATGCATAAAAGCACAAAGGATAAGTAGAAGAACAAAAAAATGAGGCATGTAGAAAACAAAAATGGCAGATATATATCCAACTATGTGAATGACAGCATTAAATGTGAAAGGATTGAACCCAATCAAAAGGCAGAGGTTATATGCTTGGTTAAAAATATGACTCAGCTAGATGCTGTATAGAGGAGACAGTTTAGATTCAAAGATATAAATGTATTGAAAGTAAAGGGATGGAAAAAAAGATGTAATGCAACCTGGAACCACAAGAAAGCTGGGGTGGGTATACTTATAAGACTTTAAAACAAAGTATGTGAAGCAAGGGCAGTAACACCCTGGGACCTGATGCTGTTTATGCAGCAGCACAACCGGTGAGCCAACCAGGAGCTCACAGATACTGAAAAGACTATAGCTACTGGAAATGGCCACACCTCATCTGACGGCCCATTTCAAAAGCAGAGGATGGGTAGTAAATGAAAACAAACTACACTAGCTGGGGCTGTCAGTCAAAAACTTAGGTGTTATTTGGTCAGAGATCAGTAGTAATAATGACATTGGCCTCATCTTATCCATCTTCCTTTGAGACTTTAGTTTTCCTTGTGATGTTTCAACTGCAAATACAACATCTTCCAGAGAAGCAGTTCTGGAAGGCGGTAGACTAATGAGATGAAGGACACATTCCTCCTAGAAAAACAGCTATTGAACAGGCAGAAGCTGTCTGAATCAATGGGTCTGGGGCTCTGGAGGCCAGGGGAGCACTGTACAGCACACAAGAAAGGGCAGGATAGGGAGACTGAGAAGCTATAGCAAAGGTTGTGAATGAATTGCTCCTTTGGCAGTGGATGGCACCCAACCCCCCATCCTCCAAGTTTGCCTCAGATATGATTGTGGCTGGTTGTCACAGGCAGAGAGAAGTATGAAGGTCTTCTTCCTTGGGAATTGTGTGTTTCTGGGGGTGGGGACATCATGAGTGCTGAATGTGGCTTCTATTGGTGAGTTTGGACTACCGGCTTCTGGCTCTGAGTCATGGTTCTAGCCTGTCCAAACAGGGATTCCCATGGCTGTATTTCAACACTGCTCAGGAGATGTTGAAAAAATACATTCCCTCTTTGGACTGTGGGAAAGCATTTGTCAAAGACCACCATCTGCTGGGCAGGACAGGAAAGTGCAGCTTAGTGGGGTGGGAGAGATAAAAAAAGTCTTTTTGGCTTTTCCTGATCCTCAACCAGGGCACATTAGATCTGTTTTTTGCCCCCTTCATGGGTCCCTGGCCCTGTTTTGATCAGTTAAACATGTACAATTCTAAAGATCTAGAATAAGTTGAACCAAATGTCAAAGAAAAGTCTTACTACAAAGCCAATCAACAATAAAACCCCAGGCAGGAGAGATAAACTGAACATCAGAGTAAACACATCAAGATATCAGAGGCCAAAACAGCAGCAATTTATAAGCCAAACTAAGAAATAAAAAGATATGGCTTAGTGAAAGGAACAATTTAAAAAGTTGGAGAAGATATAGAATTTGTACCTAATCAAACATGCTCCAATAAATCTCTTAAATCAATTCAAGGAGATGAAGGAAAAAAAGTCTAAAGAGATAAAGCCTATTAAAACAATGGATGAGCATAAAAAAGAATTTGAAGGTATGTAAAGAAAAATAACAGAACTTATGGGAATAAAATACACAATAGAAAAGATTAAATAAAGACCAGAGGCATAAAGCAGCAGATTCAAGGAGATAGAAGAAAGGATCAGTGAATTAGAAGACAGGACATCGGAAATCGTACAGGAAGAAGTACAGAGAAGAAAAAAAATGGAAAAAAAAAAAAGAGCAGGGTATCAGAGAATTGAATAAGCATGCAAACCTATGCTTCATGGATCTTCCAGAAGGAGAAGAGATGGGAAAAGAGTCAGAAAGAATATTTGAGGAAATAATGGCCCCACATTTCCCAACTCTTATGAAAGTACATATACAAGAAGCACAATGCACTCCAAAGAAAATAAATCTGAATAGACCTACTCCAGGACATATACCAATAAGGATATCAAATACCAAAGATAGAGAGAGAAATCTGAAAGAAGCCAGAGAAAAGTAATTCATAACATATAAGGGATGTTTCATAAGACTAAGCACTGGTTTCTCATCAGAAACTATGGAGGTGAGACGGTAGTAGTATGACATATTTAAGATACTGAACAACAAAAAGTGCCAGCCAAGAATTCTTTATCTGGCAAAACTGTCCTTCAAAAACAAGAGAGAATTTAAGACATTCACAGATGAACAAACACTGAGAAAGTTCATTAACAAGAAGCCTGCCTTATAGAAATACTAAAGGGAATTCTGTGGGCTGAAAGCAAAACACAAAAGAGAGTCTTGGAGGAGACTGTAGAAATTAAGAATACTGGTAAAGATAACTAAAAGGGTAAAAAGACAGACATAAATAAGATATGGCATATAAAGGCAAAAGGATAAAATGGTTGAGGCAAGTACTGTCTTTACAATAATAACATCGAATATTAACGGATTAAACTCCCCCAAGAGCCACAGATTGGAAGATAGATAAAAATATGATCCATCTATGTGCTATCTACAAAAGAATCACTTTAGAATCAAATACACAAACACATTGAAAGTGAAAGGCCAGAAAAAGATATTCCATACAAACAGTAACCAAAAAGAAGCTGCGGTAGCTATCCTAATATCACACAAAATATACTTTAAGTGAAAAAGGGTTAAAAGAGACAAAGAAGGACATTATTTATTAAGAAAATGGGCAATCCACTAAGAATAAATAACAATCAGAAATATATATATACTTTTAACTTTTTTATTGCATAATATAACATATATCCAAAACAAACAAAGAAAAAAGCAATAGTTTTTGAAGTATTCTTCAAAAAGGAGTTACAGGGCAGATCCCAGAGTTTGTCATGGACTACCATATGATCCTCTAGATTTTCCTACTGGCTGCTCCAGAATATAGGAGGCTAGAAGGAATAAATACTTTTTTTTATCATCACAATAAATTTGTTTTCTCTTTTTCTGTGAAAAGTAACATATATACAAAAAAGCAATAAATTTCAAAGCACAGCACCACAATTAGTTGTAGAACAGATTTCAGTATTTGGTATGGGTTACAATTCCACAATTTTAGGTGTTTTACTTTTAGTTACTCTAAGATACTGGAGACTAAAAGAGATATCAATTTAATGATTCAGCATTCAAATTCATTTGTTAAACCTTACCTTCTCTGTATAACTCCACCATCACCTTTGATCTTTCTATCCCACTCTTTAGGGTTATTTGGGCTATGGCCATTCTAACTTTTTCATATTGGAAGGGACTATCGATAACATGGGATAGGGAGATGGAACTAGCTGATGTTCTGGAGAGGCTGGGCCCTGTAGATTTCAGGACTTAACTGGTCCAAGGACCCATCTGGAGGTTGTAGGTTTCTGGAAAGTTACCCTAGTACAGGGAACCTTTGTAGAATTTTATATATTACCCTGGGTGTTCTTTAGGATTGGCTGGAATGATTTTGGTTGGGGTTTGGCAGGTTATGATAGGTAGCAATGTCTAACCAAAGCTTGAGTAAAAGAGGCCACCCGAGTAGCCTCTCAACTCTATTTGAACTCTCTCAGCCACTGATACTTCATTAGTGATACGTTTTTTTCCCTTTTTGATCAGGATGGAATTGTTGATCTCATGGTGCCAAGGCCAGACTCATCTCTGGGATTCATCTCCCACACTGCCAGGATGTCATGTTCCACTTAAGGGGGAGGGCAATGATTTCACTTGCAGAGTTGGGCTTAGAGTGAGTGGGACCACATCTGAGCAACAAAAGAGGTCCTCCAGAAGTAAGTCTTAGGCATACCTATAGGTAGGTTAAGCTTCTCTGCTACTTTCATAAGCTTCTCAAGAGCAAGCCTCAAAATTAAGGACTTGGCCTATTGATGTGGGTATCTCTAATGTTTGACAGTGTCAGGGGATTCACTGATGGTAGAGTTTAATAGTTCCACATTTTTTCTCTCATCCCTAAAGGGACTTTGCCAATACTTTCTGATTATCTGCTTAATATTTTCTAGGATTTATTCAGGCATTATATTAAGCTATACAGGATTAAAGGCCCTCATTGTTATTCTGGACTCTCTGTGTTACAATTCTTCAAATGAGCTATTCAGACAGGTTGGTTTAGATTATGTGCTACAGAAAATTTAGGTTCCAGACCAAATAAACCTTTCTTCCTTTGGTCTTAAAAAGTAGGCACAGTTCTAAAATACTTCCTCACTCCTATGTTCTGAATTACCTTAATCCCAACCTGACTGGCTTCATTGTTATCTATAAATACCAGGTTATAGATATATAAAACAGCCTCTCAAAATCCAGAAATAATAATTACGATTCTGGACTAAATCTGTCTGCTATTAGAGCTTACAGTCTAGGCCCCTGTTTTCTTATAAGCATTTTCTAAAGGAGACCATACAATAATTGTTTTTCCCACTTCTGGCTTATCTTGTCTCACCAAATGTCCCACAGGTTCATTCACATTGTTGCATGCCTCATGACTTCATTCTTTTTTGTAACAGCACAATATTTGATCATATGTATTCATCATCATTTGCAAATCTACTTCTCAGTCAGTGCATCCTTCAGTCATCTGCATTCATCGGGCATCATGTAGAAGGCCCAAAGTCCACAGTCCATCAACACTCTCAATTTTAGATAATTTCATTGTTCCCAAGAGAAAGATAACCAATAACACACCCTCACCTAATAGGAAATCTAAACCTCCCCTTAACTCTTGTCTTTCTCCCTATTATTTACCCCTGCTGTTGCTGTGGTACTGCTGATGTCTTCCTATTAAACACAGCCCATAGCATGCAATAGCAGTTCCCCCTGTACCCTGGACTTAAACACTGTTTACGAATCATACCTTTGAAGTAGTTCTTGCAAGAACTTACTTATATTTCTAGCGTTAATCAGTGGGACACATAGGTCTATACAACCCCTTTCAATCTTGTTCATCTTCAATATGGTAATAGTACTTATAGACCCACTAGAGAACTGCCTTCACTTCTATCTATTCCCTTACATTGGAGTTCAACCTCATTAGCTAACCATACACCCATCTCTAGCTTCCACGTATCACTAAATCCCCTATATCCTCTATTATAAGCCTCTGATTTTACCTTTACCTTGGTCATAAAAGTGGAATCGTACAGTATCTATCCTTCTGTGTCTGGCTTATTTCACTCAGCATTATGTCCACAAGGCTAATCCATCTTGTCATGTGCTTCAGGACATCATTTCATCTTATTGCTGCATAATATTCCATCGTATGTATATACCACATTTTGTTAATTCACTCATCTGTTTGTGGGCATTTGGATTGTTTCCATCTTTTGGCAATTGTGAATAATGCTGCTGTGAACATCTATGTGCAAATGTCTGTTTGTGTCATTGCTTTCAGCTCTTCTGGGTATATACCAGGTGGTGCTATTGCTGGGTCATAGGGCAGCTCGATATTTAGTTTCCTAAGGAACTGTCAAACTTATGCATGTATAATGTATAAAAATAATTCCATTTATAATAGCAACTAAATATCTAGGAATAAACTTAAACAACAATGTAAAGGACCTATATTCAGAAAACTAAAAAAATATTGCTTAAAGAAATCTAGGTAGTCCTCAATAAATGGAATACATTGTGTTTATACATTAGAAGACTAAATATAGCCAAGATGGCAATTTTACCCAAATTGATCTACAGATTCAATGCAATCCCAATCAAAATTCCAACAGCCTTCTCTGAAGAAATGGAAAAAAAAAAACAATCAGATTTATTTGGAAGGGTAAGGGATTCTGAATAGCCAAAAACATCTCAAGAAAGAAAAATGAAGTTGGAGAATTCTCACTTTCTGAATTGAGAGCATATTACAAAGTAATGGTGGTAAAAACAGCACCATACTGGCATAAGATCAGTGATCTGATCAGTGGAATCGCACTGTGAGTTCAGAAATAGACTCACATCTATGGCTAACTGATTTTAACAAGGCTACCAAGTCCACCTGTGCTGGTCTGAAAGGATTGCACACCCTAGAAAAGCCATGTTTTAATCATAACTCATGAATAATTCCTATTCAGTGCTGTAGGTTGGACACTTGATTAGATTATCTCCACAGAGATGTGACACATCCAATTGTAGGTATTAACCTTTGATTAGAGGGAGATGTGATTCCATCCATTTCAGGTGGGTCTTGATTATTTACTGGAATCCTTTAAAAGTGGAAATATTTTGGATAAAGCTTCAGAGCTGCGAGAACCCACATAGCCAGAGACTTTGAGGAAGAAGGAAAATACCCCCAGGGAAGCTTCATGAAGCAAGAAGCTTAGAGAGAAAGCAAGCAGATGTCGCCATGTTCACCATGTGCATTTCCAGTTGAGAGAGAAACCCTGAACTTCATCAGCCTTTCTTGAGTGAAGTTAACCTCTTGTTGACACCTTAATTTGGACATTTTTATAGACTTGCTTTAATTGGGACATATTCATGGCCTTAGAACTGTAAACTTCAACTTATTAAATTTCCATTTTTAAAAGCCATTCTGTTTCTGGTGTATCACACTCCGGCAGCAAGCAAACTAGGACAACACCCAACTGGACAGCACCCACATGGTGCTGGAAGAATTGGGTATTCACATACAAAAACATCTTTATTCACAAATTAACTGAAAATGGATCAAAGACCTAAACATGACATCCAGGTACATAAAACCCATTGAAGAAATGTTAGTAAAGCATCTTTAAGATCTTCAAAATCTTGTGGTAGGAGGTGTTTTCTTAGACTTTACACCCAAAACAAAGTACAAGTAATGAAAGAATAAACAGATAAATGTGACCTCCTCATAAATGAACACTTTTTTGCTTCAGGGGATTTTGTCAAGAGATTGAAAAGGCTGCCTACTTAACAGAGAAAATATTTGGAAACCACTTATCTTTAATAATGGTTTAATGTCCAGGCTATATTAAGTGATCCTACAACTCAATGATAAAAAGACACAACCCAATTAAAAAAATGGGCAAAAGACACAAAGAAATATTTTTCCAAAGAGGATATACAAATGGCCACAAAAAAGCCCATGAAATGATGCTAAATATGACTAGCTAAAAATTAGGGAAATGGAAATTAGAACTGCAGTGAGATGTCATTTCACACTCACAGAAAACTACAAGAGTTTGAGAGGATGTGGAGAAAAAGTCACACTTATTTACTATTTGTAGGAAGGTAGAATGATATAGTCCTTGTAGAAGACTGTTTGGTAGTTCCTCAGGAAGCTAAGTATAGAACTTGCATTTGATTCAGAAATAATAATACTAGGCATATATTCAGAAGAACTGAAAGCAGAAAGCAAGGATGTGAAAAAACATTTGCACAGTGATGTCCATTAGAGGTGTTATTCACAATTTATAAAAGATGGAAACAACCCAGGTGTCCATCAACCAATGAATTTATAAAGAAAATATGGTATATGCATACAGTGGAATATTATACACCTGTCAGAAGAAATGAAGTCATGATACACGTGAAATAAGTCAGACACTAAAGGACAAATATTTTTGACCTCAATAATATGAACAAAATATAACTAGTAAACTCCTGGTGTTAATGTGGAATACAGGTCACCAGAAGATTGAATGAGGGCAAAAAATGGGAGCAGATGCTTAATTTGTACAGAATATGTAATAGGGTTGACTGTAAATGCTTGGAAATGGATAGAGTTGGTGGTAGCACATTATAGTGAGTACAATTAACAGTGATGATATGTAGGTGTGATTGTGGTTGAAAGGGAAAGTTTAGGGTGTGCATGTCACTAGAGGGAAACCCAGAAAATGAAACATGGGACTGTATAACACAGAGAATCCTTTGAGGGTGAAAATGTTTTAGAATTGATTGTAGCAATGAATGTATTATTCTATGAATATGCCAGAAGATGCTGGCTGTACACTTTCGATGGAGTGTTTGAAATGTGAATGTATCTCAATAAAACTGTTTTAAGAATGAATTAATAAGGACTGTAGACTTTACTAAACATACGAAGTAAAGATGAAGAAGAGCAGGAGAGGTATATAGCACACTGTCAGACAACAGCTAAAAAATGCCCTTTCAAATACTCTTTTCCTCTTTGGCATTGCCCACTAAGGCTCTCAACTCTGCCCTACCTCACTAGTTCTCTTTTGTCTCTCTTTGTAAGAACTGGTTGAACCATTTTCCAAATTGGGGTGTATATGTTTTCATTTCTATCAGCAATTTATTAGTTTTCCAGCTGCTCTGCTGTTCACTGCACTTGGTATTGTTCACTTTTTAAAACTTAGCCAATCTTCAAAGTGTTAAGTTCTTTCTATTATGGCTTTAACTATCATCTCCATAGGAGCAGAGGATCTTTTCATGTATTTATGTGTATTCCACCTGCTTCTCTAGTAAAGCATTTTTTGAAATCTCTTGCCTATGTTTTTTTTTTTGTTGTTGTTTCGTTTTTGGTGCAAACTGTTTTGTTTTGGTGCCAGGAATTGAACCCGGGTCTCCCACATGGCAGGAGAGCATTCTACCACTGAATTACCCATGTACCCCCTATGCTTTATTGGGATTTTTTTCTTATTATTGAATTATGAGAGTCCTTTATATATTCTGGATATCAGCCTTTTATCAGATTTATGTTTTGCAAAATTTTTTTTGATTCTGTGACCTGTCATCATTTTCTTAACACTGCTCTTAAAGAGCAGTTCTTCATTTGATGAAATCTCAGTTACCAAATTTTCATCCCATGTAAGAAATCTTTACTCAGCCCAAGATTTTCATCCATACTTTTTTCCAGAAATTTTTCAGTTTTAACTTTTAGATTTAGGCCCTTGGTTAATATTACTTAATTTTTGTATTATGGTGAGAGTATGACTCCATGGATATTTTTGCATATGTATATTCATTTGTTCTAATACCATTTGTTAAAAAGGATACTCTTTCTCCACTGTATTGTCTTTAAAACCTTTCTTAAAACTCACTTTTACCTTCATGTGTGGGCTTATTTCTGTCACTTAGCTGTGTTCCACTGACTTATTTGTCTGTCATTATGCCAGTGGCATGTTGCTATGATTACTGCATCTTCACAATAATTCTTCAGGTCAGGTAGTATTTACTGTCTTACTTTATTCTTTTTGAGAATTGTTTTGGATTGTCTAGATCCTAAAATTATTTTCCATATTAATTTTAGAATCAGTTTGTCAATTTCTATAAAAAATCCTCCTGGGATTTTGATTGAGATTGTGTTGAGTCTATAGATCACCTTGAGGAGAATTAGATGTCTTTATATTAAAGTAGGTTTCTTGCAGACAGTATATATCATAGTTGCATCTTGCTTTTTCATTGCTGCCTTTGAGTAGTCATTAAGACCATTTATACTTAAAGCAGTTATTGATAAGTTTGGGTTTAAATCTATTTTCTTGTTAGTTATTTTCTATCTTCCTTATCTGTGCTTTGTTTTCTTTTCCTATTTATTTCCTGCTTTAAATTAATTGAGTATCTATCATGAAACTCATATCTCTACTATTAGCTTACTAGTTACACTTAAAAAAATGTTTTAGTGGTTGCCTGATTGCTTAAAATACATAACTTTTATTCATCAGTATCTATTTTCTAGGACTTTCTACCCTCACAAATTAATAATCAAGTGTGAAGGATGTAATTAAAAACATTATCAGATGTGCAAACTCATAATTACCTCCCATGCCCTGTTTCTCAGGAAGCTACTGGAGGATGTGATTCCACCCAAACCAGGAGGGATGAAAAGAAAAAGAAAAAGAAGAACATGGTATTCAGAGTATGGGGTTCTATTCCCTGGATATAGTACCAACAAACAAATGTCCTGAACAGCAGCAGCAATTTAGAAAACAAACAGTTCATATTTGTTTGCACTCTATGAAACAGTTCATAGAGTAAGAGGATGGGGGGATCTGAGGTGGGAAGTCTTTAGAAAAAAAAAAAAGCAAATAGTAATTTCATTTAGACCATGTAGTAGGCAGGTTTGAGAGACTATAGGTATAGGAAACCTAGCAAATTAGAAGAAAAGAAAAGGAAATTACTGATTGCAGGAAAAGCAAAAAGTTCTAAAGAAACAAAACAAAATTATAATTCACTACCCAGCGTGATAGCAAACAATATTTACATAGTTGTTGGGTGCTGGTTTGAAAGGATTATGCAACCTAGAGAAGCCTTGTTTTAATACCTTCTTGAACTGAGAAGGCATTCCCTGGATCCCTAGGACTGGGCATTTCTATTGCCTTGCTTTAGCTGGGACATTTTCACAGCCTTAGAACTGTGGACTTGTAACTTAATAAATTTCCTTTTCAAAAAGCCATTCTATTTCTGGTGTATCACATTACAGCAGCTAGCAAACTAGAATAGATTTTGGTGCTACAGAAGTGAGGTGCTGCTGCAGTGTGCAAATACGAAACATGCTAGAATGGCTTTTTTTTTTTAAGGGGGAAATTCTGGAAAAGTTGTGAGGAGCTGGATAGAGAAGGCCTAAAATGCTTTGAAGAGACTATTGGTAGAAATGTGGACTCTAAAGATACTTCTGATAAGGCCTTAGACAGAAATAAGTTACATATTATTGTAAACTGGAAGGAAGGTGATCCTTGTTTTAAAATGGCAGATAATCTGGCAAAGTCAACTAGTGTCTTTGGTTTGAAGGCAGATTTGAAAGCCATGAACTTGGATATTTAGCAGAGGAGATTTACAAATTAAATGTGGAAAGTGCAGCCTGGTTTCTCTTCGCAGCTTATAGTGAAAGGCAACAGGAAAGAGATAAGCTGTGAACTGAACTCTTGGGTACAAAGAAACCAGAAATTGATGTTCTGGAAAATTCTGGGCTTTTCCAGGAAGGGAGACACCACAGAATAGTGCTCCATGTGAAGATTTAACTAACTATGTAAACAGTCAGCCATTTCAGAGAAAGCCAGGACTGGAGATGCAGTTATCCAGGAAGGATTTGTGGAAACTCTTGCTGTCTGATGGGCATGATTATTGCTAGTTACATAGAAAGTTCCGTGTAACCTGTATGTTACACAGGTTCTGTGGGACCTGTATGAAAGGAACTGTTGCCAGTACTGACTGGGGGGCTCAGAAAAGGGACAATGTGAAGGTAAAATAACTTCAGAGGCAGAACTACGGAAGCTAAAGTCTGAAGTCAAGAAGCCTCAGGCCAGGAGAGCAGACCCACCCAAGTACTTGGAGAAGGTGATTTTGCCCTGAAGGCAGAGGATGGGCCTTCCACCTCTTTGCAGTGGAATAGTCCTGCTGCCTCAGGCCTTGGGGAGGGTAAAGGCCCTTGTGGTCTGGGGAGAGCCTGGCTACCACCACATGGAGGGGTTGAGTGTGTGCCCCAGAGATGGCAGAGAGCCTGGGTGCAGCACCAATGCTTGGAGACGGTGGAACTTAGATAAAGGTGGTCTCCCCAATGTCCCCCAAGGTTGCATTCGGAGAGAGGTGAGTCACTGCACAGGCCCTTAGAAAGGGTGGGACTGCTGTTTTCTAAAGTCTGGAAGATAAATGACTCAGACAATGAAATCTAATGGCATTTGTCCTGCAGGTTTTCAAAACTGCTTGGGTCTGGTGACTCCTGTGTTCCTTCCAACTTCTCCTTACGGAAATGGAAACATGTATTCTATGACTGTCCCTCCTTTGTGTGTTAACAGCAAATAACTTGTGCTGAATTTTTACAGGTCCAGAGCCAGAGAGAATTTTGCCTTAGGACAGATCATACCTGTAACTAACTTTGAGATTTTGTACTATTTTTCACTTGTAATGCATATGTATTGTTACTGAAATGGTTTAAGGTTTTCTGATATTGTGATGGAATGAATGTATTCTGTATATGGGAAAAACATGTCTCTTTTAGGGTCCAGAGGGTAGAATGTGCTGGTTTGAAAGGATATGCACCCTAGAAAAACCATGTGTTAATCCTCATCCAGTCTTGTGGGAGCAATCTTTTCTTTTAATCCCTATTCAGCACTATAGTTTGGAACTTTTGATTAAATTGTCTCCATGGAGATGTGATTCACCCAATTGTGGGTTTTAACCTTGGATTAGAGGGAGATGTGACTTCACCCATTCCAGGTAGGCCTCGATTAATTTACTGGAATCCTTTAAAAGAGGAAACATTTTAGAGAAAGCCACAAAAACAGAGCCCACATAGCCAAGACCTTTGGAGATGAAGAAGGAAAATGCCCCTGGGGAAGCTTCATGAAACAGGAAGTCTGCAGAGAAAGCTGGCACAGGTTGGCATGTGTCTTTACAGTTGAGAGTGAAACCCTGAACTTCACTGGCCTTCTTGAACCAAGGTATCTTTCCCTGGATGCCTTAGATTGGACATTTCTATAGCTTTGCTTTAGTTGGGACATTTTCATGGCCTTAGAACTGTGGACTTGCAATTTAATAAATTCCCCTTTTTAAAAGCCATTTTGTTTATCGGTATATTATATTCTGGCAACTAGCAAACTAGAACACATAGTTATGCAGATATTGATAATTTATTTAACCAAATTATTATCTAGGTCTGTTAAGAAGATGGGGAAAGGGCGGCTGCCGTGGCTCAGCAGGCAGAGCTCCGACCTGCCGTGCTGGAGGTCTGGAGTTCGATCCCTGGTGCCTCCTGCCCATATGCAAATTAAAAAAAAAAAAAAAAAAGATGGGGAAAAGAAAATGGGGTGGTGGTGAAAGATAAATCTTCATTTTCCATTAAAAGGTAATAATTAAAATAAATCAAGAGGGAAATATCAATGAAAGCATATTATTTAAAAATATGAAGGTAAATAATAAAAATAATGCTAAAAGAGTTTAAAATGACTGCATCTGGAATCAGGAGTTGACAGTGAAGGTGGTAGAAACTAAAAGATTGCTGTTTTTGGTCACAAGACATAATTACTATTTGCCTTTTAAAAAATAATGGCATTTCTGATAAAAAATTACAGAAATTTCATTGTAACATCTGTAAGTAAGCTGGACAAGGAAACAATTTTAAAAATAAAATCTGTGAGACTTCCATTTTTTGCAGTTTAACAAGAGTAGATATTCTAGAAATGCTGTCCTAGCTCTAGATCCATAACAGGTACACTGGTAGGTGGTCAGATTTGCTTGCAGCAATTGCAGTAGAAAGCCCCAGACCAACTGGTTCCACAACTTGGTCAGAGTCTGCCTGCAGTGGCAGCAGCAAACCCTAGACTTTCCCAATCTCCACTTCACAGCTGAGGAATCAGGTGATGGGGTTTTCCAGTGGTGGGAGCAGTTAAGCCCCAGGCTGTCCCACTCCCTGTTCCAAAACCAGGCTAGTTGGCTGCATAACTCACTCACAGTGGCATCAATGAAGCCACTGTGACAATCCAAGTCCTGCTCCATACCTGGGAGACCAACAGAGGGCTGATACACACCAACAGGGGCTGATTTACACATAGGGACAATGTCAATGAAGACCTGCATCTCCTTGCCCTCAACTCAGTGGCATAAGGAGACCCAAGCCCATCAGTTTCTACCTTCTTCCCCTTCCCTGAGTGGAAGAAGGTAGCCCAGTGATACTAGGAAGTCTAGGGAAGAGTTACCTGCCTCCACAGGTGGCACCATGCAGGATGCAATGGGAGCTCCAGCAGGCAGAGCAACTAAGCAGATCAGAATTGCATAGTAAGGCTTCTGAAATCCAAATTGTCACTGCTACTAAGGCCCATAGAAATAGGCCAGAACCTACATGATACACTGGAACAGAGAGAGACTGCCTGTTATAATAGAAAATTTTAAAAGGATTTAGAGTCTCCTAAAATAATAGCCTAAATGTACAGGATACATTTTCAAATCACTGAGCATACCAAGCAATTCCACACCAAGAAAAGCAAAATTTGAATGGCAAAAGACAATCAAATGGTGCCAACACTGAGATGAATCAGATGTTTGAATTATCTGACAAGGATTTTAAAGCAACTGTCATAAAAATCCTTCAATAATCAATTAAAAACTATCTTGAAACAAAAACTATGCAATCTCCGTAAAGAGACAGAAGTTTTAAAACAGAACTGAAGGTGCATGGGTGGTTCAGTGGTAGAATGTCACCTTTCATGCGGGAGACCTAGGTGTTTGAGTCCCAGACCATGCACCCTGACCCGACCCCACCACCAAAAAAAAAAAAAAAAAAAAAGAGAACCAAATGGAAATTATCAAAAAATAAAAAACTGGATGGATGGACCCAATATTAGAATGGAGATGATAGATAAGAGAATCTATGAACTTGAAGACAAATCAGTAGAATTTACTCAGTGTGAATGTATTACTTTCCTATCTGCTAAAACGAATACCATTCAATGGGTTGTTTTTAACAATAGGAATTTGTTGGCTTATGGTTTTAGAGTGTAGAAGGCTTGCTTCCACCTGCAGTGGTTATCTTCTTATAAGCACTTCAGCCATACTGGATTAAGGTCCACCCTCATTAAGTTGGGCACATCTTAATTAATAATATCTACAAATATCCTATTTACAAATGAGTTCACACCCACAGACCAGGGGTTAGGACCTGAATATGTCTTTTGTGGGGGACATGATTCAATCTCCAACAGTGAACTTGGAGAGAAAATAGACCAAACAAAGTAAATAACGCCTCAGGGATCTGGAAATAATAACAAAAGATCTAACATTAATATCATCAGAATCCCAGAAGAAGAAGTGAAAGCATGATACTGAAAAAGAATTTGAAGAAATAATTGCTGAAAACTTCCAAATTCTGGCAAAACAAACCTACAGATGTAAGAAGCTAAGTAAACCCTATATATCAAAAACCCATCAAGACACATCCTAGTTAAACTTCTGAAAACTAAACACAAAGAAGAAATCTTAAAAACAGTTGTAAAGAAATGACACATTAACTGTAAAGGAAAACAAATTAGAAGGAGAATGGATTTCTCATCTGAAACCATGGAGGTCAGAAGGAAATAGCATAATATTTTTCAAAGGATAAAAGAATACAATTGTCAATTATGATTCCGATATTTGTTCTTTAGGAATGAAGCCTTTTTCTGACAAAGGAAAACCAAGAGAATTTGTTTGTAATAGATCTGCCCTTAAGGAATTGCTAAAGGAAGCTCTCAAAGAATGAAAAAAGTAACAGAAGTCTGGACCATCAAAAAGAAAAGAACAATGGAATGGATAAAAGTAGAAGTGTACATAATAGGCCACCCTTCACCTCATGCATTTCTTTAATCATATTATAGGGTTGAAGCAAAAGCTGTAACATCATCTGATATGGTGCTCAATGCATATGGAGAAAATACTACAGACAAATATATTTAATAAGTGGGGAGGTAAAGAGACCTAAGTGGAAGTAAGGCCTCTACACTTCACTAAAACTGGTAAAATATCAACACCAGTAGGCTTCTGATAAGTTAATATGCTTATGGTAATACCTAGAGCAATTACTATGAAAACTATACAAAATGATATACTCAAAAACATAAATAAATAAAAATGGTCAAGTAATCCAAAGTAAGGCAAGAGAAAAGAAAAAGAGCAAGAAAGAGAAGAATAATAAAATGGCATACTTAAACCATAACATATCAATAATTACTTTAAATGCAAATGATAAAAATATACCAATTAAAAGAGAGAAATTGGCACAGTGGATAAAAATAAACACAACTCAACTATATACTGTCTACGGGAAACTCACTTCAAACATAACATTGGTAGGTTGATGATAAGAGGATAGAAAAAATACATCATGCAAATATTAATTTTAATAAGCAGGAGTGCCTATATTAATATCAGATACAACAGACTTTAGAGCAAAGAAAATTACTAGTAATAAAAGGATCAGCTCACCAAGTCAATATAGCAATCTTAAATGTGTATGCATTACCAACAGAGTTTCAAAATACATGAAGCAAAAACTGATAAATGTGACAGGAGAAATGGAACAAATTCACAATTATTTGTTATCCAACCTTCCCTCTCAGCAATTGATAGAAGTGCTATATAGAAAATCAGCAAGGATATAGGATTGAACACCACCACCAACTAAAAAGATCGAACTACATTTATAGAACACTACATCCAACAGCAGTAGAATACATCTTCTTTTCAAACATTCACAAGACATTCATCAAGATGAACATATTATGGTGTCATAATACCAATCTTTTTAAAAACTGACATCAGAGTATAATCTCTGACCAAAATGTAACCATATTGGATATCAATAAAAGAAAGACAACAGGAAACTCTCCAAATGCTGGAAATTAAACAATACACTTCTATATTATTCATGGGCAAAGGGGAAGAAGTCTCAGAGGAAGTTAAAAAAAACAGAACTGAATGAAAATGAGAACTCAACATATCAAAGTTTGTGGAAAGATGCTAAAGCAGTGCTAAGAGGGGAAATCTGCAGCACTAAGTGTTTGCATTAAAACAGAGTAAAGATATCAAATCAATAATCTAAGTTCTTATCTCAAGAACCTAGAGAAAGAAGAGCAAAATAGTAAAAGCAAGCAGAAGGAGGGAAATTATAAAGATGAGAGGAGAAATCATTGTAACTGAAAACAGGAAAATAACAGAGAAAATCAATGAAACAGCTGGTTGTTTGAAAAAAAATCAATAAAGTTGATAAACCTCAAAGATAAAACTGAGAAAGATAAAAAAAAAAGAGAAGACACAAATCAGTGATGTCAGGAATGAAACAAGATGTTACAATAGATCCTGCAGCTATTAAAAGAATATGAGAATACTATTAATAAATTATGCTCATAAATTTGACAATTTAGAAGAAATGGACTGAAAAAAAACACAGATTTCCAAAATTTACCAAGGTTAAAGAACCAGCATAGGCTTGATAACTATTTTGTCTCAGGTTGATTGCTCTGATAGTAATGAAGGAAAATAATTTAAGAGAGGCAAATCAGTAATGAAATCAGTTAGGCAGCTTAGACACAGCTTAAGTCAGAGCTGACAAGGACCTGAACTTCCCATGATGGTAATAATAAATTAGAAGAGAGATTTTGGAAATATTTAGAAGATAAAATCAGCCAATCTGATTAGTTATCACTAGTCAGGAGAAAGATGAAGGCAGAGGAATTTTGAACTGTTCATATATCTCTTGCATGGATGAATGGATGCAAATGGACTTTTCTTCAAGAAAAAGAGCAGGTTGATGGCTAGAGGATGATAACGGGCTATGTTTTGAAGATGTTAGGTTTGCAGGGCCTGTAGCCAATAGAATTTGGGAATATTTAGCAAGTAGTTGGATTTTGATGAGTCTGAAGGTCGACAGCAGTGTAATAACAAACCACACAGGAGGCTATTCATTTAAGAAGATTCTAGAGAGAGAAGGGCGGTGGCTCGAAAGCAGAACCCTGGATAAGAATGTAATTTAAATTCAGGGAAAGCTTTATGCTTTTTGGACTAAAACTCTTTATCAACACGTACACTGATGTAAAAAGATGCAAAGCAAAATCTTTTAACAACAAAACTTTAGAAATCACATAAATGTCAGAGAAAGCATGTAAGTTGACACAGAACATCCACTTGATAGAATAATATAGTCATTAAAAATGTTTAAGTAAATACTAGTGATGAAAATGTTGATGATAAAATTGTTTCTCTAACTTTTAAAAAACTATGCATTCTTTAACAATTAAAAAATACAGATTTTCTGCCCTACCACCAAAGTCTGAGGTCCGTTTGCCAGGGCACTGAGTCTCTCAGAGGCACTCTGGCAACTGCACAAACCCTTGGCCCCGGCACTGTACAAAGTGCTTTTCTAGTTCATGAAATTCTTTACCACAACCCTATTGGTAAGTATTAATATGTCCTATTATAGATCTCGGACACCGTTGGGTGACTTACCCGAGGCGCAGCATCCTATCCAACTGCTGGACTGTGAACTCGTGTTCTCTCTCCCGGAGGCTCCGCTTTGTGTGCAGCCTCTGAGCACCTCGGCGACCAGACACTGGGGCTGGGGGCCCGAAGCTTCTGCCCGGCCAGCGGCACTCAAAGGCCTTGCTGGTGTGAGCCTTGCATGCCTCGCGAAAAGGCAGCACGGAAGGCTGAAGAGTCCCTCAAGGCGTTGGGAAACGTCTTGCAAAACCTCTTGCTGAGGTTCAATCCAGAACTTTTGTTTCATGCAAGTAATAACGATGAAGTTCACCGGCCTAAGGTGAAGTCCCAACCCCTGCAGTTAGAAGTCAGAGAAAGGCTGCGCTGGGATCCCACCCGCGGGCGTGGATTCCCCCTGAGCGCGCTGCACCGGGTCTCTTTCCCAGCTGTCCCTGCCTTCGCTCACGTGTTTCCAAAGGCTTATCAAGCACCCACTTGATGCTAAGCAACAGATGCTGGAAATAGAGCTTGTAAGGGAAAGGCGTGGTCTAACTTCCTAGGGGGAAATTAGATGAGTAAGCCCAAAGTTACAGCACAGAGAGAAAACTTCTATGAGGCGGGAATTGGGGGCTTGTATCCCAGGTTGGGAAGACACTTTTAAAAGAGGAAAAGAAAAAAGTGTTCTCATGCGACGGCTTCTAGTTCTCCTGTGAAAGGGGACCCAGCACTCTGCTGAGTTGATACGTGGCAGAGGTTTGAGGAAAGGGGAGAAGGTTTGAAGTGGTTGTGAGTAGCACGTGAGAGCGTGTTGACTAAGGACACCGTGATATGAGTTCCACAGTGTAAGTGTCAGCAACGGTAAATGTATGTGGAAGTGTGGGGCCTGAGAAATTGCTTATTATAAACAGGCTGCTAAGATGCCACCTTAAGTGCTTCCAGGTCTGATGTTCTGGGGAAAGATGATACAGCATAATTTATGTAGCCATAACATAGCACCTGTTACGTAACCATTGATGTAACATATCCAATCATATATCCCGTGAATGATGTCACCTGTAGATAAAGTGACACTTCTGGATAATTAAGCATATAAGGGACCTACTGCTCTGTAACTCTCAGGGGGAGAAAAAGAGAGGGGCAGTAGAGAGAGAGAGAAAGAGCAGAGCAGATTGGCGAGAATAATTAAATATGACCACTCTACCAGAGGCTCCTCATGTTTTCTTTCAATTCACTACCAGACCAGAGCACTGAACCCTAAGATCTGAACCTACCAGGGAGGAATGAGTGAATAGATAAACTTGAGATACCATCAAAGTTCACCATTAGTTGCTGTCATGGTCAGATTCATGTGTCAACTTGGCCAGGTGTTGGTGCCCAGTTGTCTGACTGGGCAAGCGCTGCCCTGTCTGTTGCTATGAGGACATTTCATGGACTTAAATCATGATCACATTGGCGGCATCCACAGTTGGTTGCATTTGCAGTCAGCTAAGGGGAATATCTTCTGCAATGAGTGACACTTAGTCTAATCACCAGAAGGCTTTTTAAGGAGGACTCAGGAGAGACAATCACTCTTCCTGCTTCAGCCAGCCAGCCTCTCCTGAGAGTTCAGGGAGGACCTTTCATCAGTGCTGTCAGCTTGTGGCCTGCTCTGCAGACCTTGGACTCTCCATCCCCATGGTTGCATGAGACATTTTTATAAATTTTATATTTACAGACATCTCCTGCTAATTCTGTTTCTCTAGAGAACCCTGGCTAATACAGTTGCAGACCATGAGTTCAAAATGTTTAAAATCATTTTATTCAATAGGCCTAGCCACTAACTAGAGGGTAAGCTGGAAAAAGCAGAGAATATGAATTTTACCAGACTGGAATGATGAAAGGAGAATGGGGAGGGACTGTTTTGGATGTTGATCCAGTGATGGATCATAAAATCTGTGATGGAGTGGGAAGAATTGACAAAATGTTGCTGGTGGTTAGCAACTACTGAAAAGGTGGAAGAATTGGCATGTGAACATGAGCTAGAAGGGCTGGAGGTTGAGGTCAGAGGGTAAGATAAGGGACTGTACTCTGTGGGCAGGCAGAGCCATTGCAGGATTGTGGCTAGACTTCTGTTGCAATGGAAGTACAGAGCTCTGAGATGAAGCGGTCTAAATCTAGGAATGGAGAAGCCAGTTCACTGAATGTGCCATCCACACAGATGGAGGAGTCGCCCAGATATGTTCCCCTCCTTTGAGATCCATGCCCTGGCCCTTGTCGCACACTTCCCTACCTTCCTGGGTCTCAGCAGTATCTGCACTCACACTTCCAAGCAAACTCAGAGCCTGCAGGGGCAATGTGCAGCTGTAGGACAAAAGCCAGGAGTTGTGCCATGAGAAAGTGCTGTCATGGACATCTGTTTTGTTTTTACTTTATTTTGTCACCCACCATTCACTCATTTTCTGGAAAATGCACCTCTATTGTTGTTTGGGGAAACCAACCCCATTTTTCATTCTCAGTCCACATACAGGGAGACTTTTCTTCCCCCCATATACCTTGTTAGTCCTGGCCATAAAGAGGATTCCATTCTCCTGGCTGCAGTGACTTTTTCAGGGATAGAATCATAAGCCAATTGGTGCTACCTGCAGGGAATGTTATCATAAAGGCCCCTCCCCACCCAACTCCAACTAAACCTGGTGACATCAGTCCTATAAAGGACTCCAGTGATAGGATTAGGGCTCATCCTGATTAGGTGGGCACACCTTAACTGAAGTAATCTCATCAGAAGGTCCTGCTCACAATGGATTCACACCCACAGGAATCAGTTAATTTTAAGAACATATTTCTCTGGGATACATAGCACCAAACCACTACAGAGGTAACGGAGAAATATTTTCTGATTAAATTGAAGAAACACATCCCCAAAGATGGAGCCTAGAGAGAGGTGAGGGTGGCCTCAAGTGAAGCAGATCCTTAGTCCTTGCTGGAAGGCTTGCCAGGACACAGAACCCTCGGGAGGACACAGGTCAATATGCAAAAATAATCTGCATTTCTATATGTTAGCAATGAGGTGTTGAGACCAATTTTTATAGTATTACTTATAATAGCATCAACATACAAACTCTTTAGGGATAAACCTAACACATGTAAAATTCATATTCTTATAACTACAAAACATGAATGAAAAAAATAAATTGAGAGATATGCTGTTTGCATTGGTTTCTTCTTGCTGCATAACAAATCAACACACATGTGGCAGTTTAAAACATTGCTAAATTATTTTGTCACAGTTCCATGGGTCAGGAGTCTGGGTATGAATTAGCTGGGTCCTCTGTTCATGGCCTCAGTGAACTCAAGATGTTGGCTGGCACTTTGGCTCTCTGGAGCTCAGAGTCCTCTTCCAAGCTTATTCAGGTTGTTGGCAGATTTCAGTTCCTTGCAGTTGTAGGACTGAGGCTCCTGATCTCCTACTGCCTGTTAACCAGCAGCTGTTCTCAGCACCTGGCGGCCACCTGCTACACAGGTGAAATCTCACCTATGCTTTGCATCTCTTTCTCTTTAAGGGTTCCCACCTTGCTAAGTCAGGCCCATCCATGCTCTCACTTTTGATTAATTAAAAATCAGTGAGTTTAGGTCCTTAACTGCATCTGGAAAATCCCTTTGCTAGATAAATTAACAAAATTATAGGGTGAATAACAGGGGTGAAATCCAACATATTTACAGTTATTCCCACACCCAAGGTCAAGGGAAGGGGATTATAAAAGGAGAGTATGCCATGAGGGGAGGTAACTTGGGGGAATTAAAAAATTCTGCTTATCACAATGTTCATTTATTGGAAGACTTGATATTTTTGAAATGTTAATTTTCCCTAAACTGACCTATAGAATCAATGCAATCCCAATTAAAATTTCTGTAAGACTTTTTGTAGAAATTGACAAGCTGGCTTAAAAATTTATGTGTAAAATCCATATCACTAGAATGTTTAATGCCAAAGCAACTTTAATAATAAAGAATGAAGTTGAAGGATTTAAGTTACTTTATTTCAGGACTTACTCTAAAAACCACAGTATTCAGGGCAGTTTGATATTGCTGAAAAAAAAATAAGACGGAGATCAAGGGAATACATTAGGGAGTCCAATAATAGAGCCACCGATATTTGGACAGTTTTCTTGGGACAAAGTTACCAAGAAGGGAAAAGGAAAGTCTTTCCACAGAGGGTATTGAGACAGCTGGATATTCACATGGCAAAAAAATGTACCTAGATCTCTACATCATACCATGGGCAAAAATTAACTTGGAAAACATCATAGATAGACCTAAATGTTAAAGGATAAATCTGAAAGTTCTAAAATGTAACATAGGAAAAATCTTGGTGGTCTGTGGTTAGGCAAAGATTTCTTAGGATATGTTATGGGTTGAGCAGTATTCCACCAAAAATAAATGTTTTGGGGTCCTAACTCCAGTGACTCAGAATGTGGCATTATTTAGAAATAAGGTAATTTCATGGACAGCACAATACTACCTAACTGTAATATAATTATGTTAAAACACTGAATGAATCTGCATGTGAGAATGATAGAGGGAGGAGGGCTGGGAAATAAATGAAATCAGAAAGAAAGATAAATGTTAAAGATTGAGATGGTATAATCTAGGAATGCCTAGAGTGTATAATAATAGTGAAATGTACAATGTACAATTTTTAAAAATGTTTTTGCATAAGGAAGAACAAAGGAATGTCATTATTGCAAGGTGCTGAAAATAGATGGTAATTAATATTTTAAAATATCACCGTATGTGTGAGACTAAAGCAAAAAATGTTTATTTGTTACAAAATTTATATTTTGACTAGAGCATTTCCTAATATAACCCATGTAGATAGTTTGATTGAACATCATAAGTACTTGGAATCTCAGGTAGGACATGAGATTTTGTTGGTTTGTCCAGAGTGATGCCCCGATGAATCCCAGAGTGATTCGATCAGTGAGTGGAAAAGTATTTGCAAGCCCCCTTCAGGGAATGGTGAGAGTGGGGAGAAATTCAACTTCCCCAAGTTGAATTCTTGATATTCTCACAAGCAGTGTGACAACCAAAACTATAGGCTGAGACCCCAGTTTTGGGGTTTGTTCATATGAAACTTAACCCCACAAAGGATAGGTCAAGTCTACTTAAAATTTAGGCCTAAGAGTCACCCCCAAGAGAGCCTCTTTTGTTGCTCAGATGTGGCCTCTCCCTCCAGCCAACATGACGAGCAGTCTCACCACCCTCCCCCTCTCTGCATGGGACATGACTCCCAGGGGTGTGGACCTTCCTGGCAACGTGGGACAGAGATCCTGGAATGAGCTGAGACTCAGCATCAAGGGACTGAGAAAAAGCCTAGAATGAGCTGAGAATTAACATCAAGGGATTGAGAGAACCTTCTCGACCAAAAGGGAGAAGAGTGAAATGAGACTAAGTGTCAATGGCTGAGAGATTCCAAACAGAGTCCAGAGGTTATCCTGGAGGTTATTCTCACGTATTAAGTAGATATCACCTTGTTGTTCAAGATGTAGCAGAGAGGCTGGAGGGAACTGCCTGAAAATGTACAGCTGTGTTCCAGTAGCCATGTTTCTTGGTGATGACTGAACAATGATATAGCTTTCACAATATGACTCTGTGAATGTGAAAACCTTGTGTCTGATGCTCCTTTTATCTACCATATCAACAAAAGAGTAGAACATATGGAATAAAAATAAATAATAGGGGGAACAAATAAAATAAATTTAGTTTGAAATGCTAGTGGTAAATGAAAGCAAGGGGTAAGGGATATGGTATGTATAATCTTTTTTTTTCTCTATTATCGTTTTATTTCTTTTTCTGTTGTCTTTTTATTTCTTTTTCTAAATCGATGCAAATGTTCTAAGAAATGATGAATATGCAACTGTGTGATGATATTAAGAATTACTGATTGTATATGTAGAATGGAATGATATCTTATTGTTTTGTTTGTTTGTTGCTACTTTTTTATTAATTAAAAAAGATAAACAACAACAACAACAACAAAAAGTTATGTCCAAGTTCCAATCCCTGCGGGAACATGACCTCATTTGGCAAAGGGGTCCTAACAGATAATTACGGATCCCAGGAAGAGGTCAGCCTGGACTGACGGTGGCCCTAAACCCAATGCCTGGTGCCCCCTTAAGAGAGACATACAAAGAAATAACTGATCCTAGAAATATCCTGTCTGACGTGGATCGGGTGGCTTAGGGTGCTGGCTCATTCCCCAGGTGATGCTGAAGAATTTGGACGTGGGGTCTTTGGGCTTGATCCCAACTGTGGGAAGACTCTGTGACCCTTGGGAGTGCTGAGGGCGACTCCCCTCCACGCCCTTCTAAATTAGTGGACATTGCTGACACCTTATTTACACTTGCTTTGTTTTCAAAAGGAGGAGCATTGGAGGGAGGCTTGGAACCACAGAATGAGCCAAAGCCAAAGAATTTAATTAGATGTGTAATTGTCCACTGTTGAGATATATTAAGCTTTTGGATTTTGGGTGTGCCCCATATTTACAGTTTAGGGCACATAGTGGGCACTGCTGAAAAAGCCAGTTGGGATCAGGGGAAACGCTTTAAAGCCCCCTTCTTTGGCGTGCTTTGCCCAGGCCTCGGCAGGAAGGGTCTCTCTGGACCCAGAATTTCCCGGGGTCTGGAAACTTCCAGGGGTCCCCTTTAGGCTGGCGGCCATCCTGGGTAGGGGAAAGCTGGGTGCACTCAGGGCAAGGGAGAAGTCCTGCTTGGGGTGTCCTGCCTGCTGGCCCACAGGACCAGCACCGCCTGGGAAGAGAGGAAAAAGGACTTGGGGGTACAATAATTGGGGGCCAACTCAGCAAGCGGCCAAGGGCATTTTTCTGGCACCTGTGGGGAGCTTCCACCTCCAATCGGGAGATTCCGTGGCCTAAGGGAGAGGGAGGGCTGGGCTGGGGCTGTGGAGGTGTGGGGGGCTGGGGGCAGGTTGGAGCTGCTGACAGTAAAGCCAGGCACTGAGCGCAGAGGGGCTGGGAAAGGGGGGCCAGAGAGGGCCCCCAGGGCTAGTGGAGGCATTGTGGGGCTGGGGACGGGGTATCCAAGGTGCCTTGGGCAGAGGAGGGGACATGGAGATGGCGGCGCCTGAGGAGTTTTGCAACCCCTTCCCTGCTGAGGGGTCCAGGAGTCGAGGTCCATGAACTGGGTGCAGTTCAGGAACAGGAGAGGAGCATAGCAGTGGGGGCCGCCCGGAAGGCGGGAAGCGGGGGCGGGCATGGCAGTGCTGGAGGGCCGGAGAGTGACCAGGGGCCAGGGTCACGGCCCAGCTGCTTAGAGGCGACCAGAGAAGGTGGGTGGGGGGTGAATGGTGGGCGGGGTCCCAGGCTGGGAGGAGAGGGCTGACAGGGAGGGGCGACCCTGGGGGCCGTGCAGGGAGGGCAGAGTGAACTCGCAGGAGGCTCACACCCAGAGCAGGTGTTGTTATTATTCCATTTGCACCTAGAGAAACTGAGGCACGGAGAGGTCAAGTCCCTCATCCCAGGCCACACTTAGGTGGGGCAGAGCTGGGATGGGAGCCCAAAGAGTCTTGGGTACTATCGGGTATGCTGACCCCTCCCCTGTCTGGGGTGAGCTGCAGCCTCTGGGAGGGGGCAGGCAGAGCCCGCAACGGGGAGATGGGAGCGTGGGGGGAGCACAGGAGTCTGTGAGCTGTGGAGGAAGGGAAGAGGGGTGGCCAGGGGAGGAAATGGGGAGGAGTGACCTGTGGGTGAGAATCAATCACACTCTGAGCTTAGGCCCCGGTGGGGCTGGGCTGCCCCCCCACCCTTCCTGCCTGCATCTCGGCCTCCCAGCCGCCCCCCCTCCAGGCTGTTCCCGGCTGTCCCTCCCAGGCCAGGGCCCTACTCACTGGGTCACTGAACTGGCCACAGGTCTGTCCCTTTTCCCAGTTGCAACTTGGAATATGAGCTCCTTGAAGGTACTTGAGGCTCGGGGTGATGTCTGATCTGAAAGTCCAGAGAAGGGTGGGGGCCAAGTGTGGGGGCCTGTCATCTGTGATTTGTAGGAGAAACCCCCGCCCCCGACTCAATTCCAGGGCCATGACCCTTTCATTTACTGGGGAACCTGATCAAGAAAAACTCAGTTTCTGGATGTCAAAACTGGCTGTGTGGCCACTGCAAACCTTTCATCAGAAATTTTCCGATACGATTTATAAACTGTTTTGACACTTACGGCAGGGCTCTGGCCCCCAGATGAGGCCACTTAGACACGTCTGCTCTCGGAAATACATCTTGGCAGAGAACAGAATGCATTTATTCACCCAGCGAAAGAGGGGGCATTATTCAGTGAAACCAGAGCCTCCTTCTCCCTGAAAAACTGTTTCTATTTTCCACGTATGACCAATTTTTAATCTCAGTGACTGAGCGGTAGTGCCGCTGCCACTAGTGCTGACAGGGCACTCTGAGAAGCGTGTGATCTATGCTGCCTTCTCGGCCGGGCCCCTGGGTGCCTGTGCTGCTGGGTAACACGGACTTGCCACAGCCGGCCAGATCAGATGCCATCTTCACGCCAAGCTGCCATTGCATCAAGACCCATTGAGCCCGCTTCTGTGTGGCCCATCAGTCACCAGAGCAGGGACACGGCTATATCCCGCAAGCCCGTTTGTTAAGAAGGCAGGAATCCAGCATCTTTAATAACCGCAGACAAAGGCACTTGAACTTATCAAGTAACCAAATTGTGAAATGCAGGCAAGATTGAATTTCACAGAGCATGTTTTTAATGGGCTCTGGTTTCCTGGGTCTACGTTTTTCAGGCAATTTTCCTGTGACAGGCCTGGGGGTGGGAGGGTCAGGCCTGCACACCCTCCAACTTGTCTGCGACCTCTCCACATCCCCGCCGCTGGGCCTGGCTCTGGGATCAGCTGTCACCCATGGGGACAATGGCATTGAGCTGCCCGCGCCTCCCTAACTCGCCAGCCCTCCGCTCACTGACACGCAGACTCCTGATCACACCCCGCTGGGCCCGAGCCCAAACACACATACACACACACATAGTGCATGCACACACACTTGCACAGGTGCACACACACGCTCGCATACACTGCGGCCAAAGCTCTCTGCCTACATCTCCTTGGTACCGTCCGTCCCCTGCAGGCACCTGGCACTTTCTGCCTGAGGCTTCTCTGGTTGCTTAGGTGGGTGGCCTGTGCCCAGGGCTCACTGGCAGTGCCCGGGACCCCCGAAGCAGCCCTGGCTAATGGCAGACAGAAGGTGGAGGATGGGTGCCGGAGTCGGCTCACTTCAGAGGTGTGTCCTGGCTCTCCCCTGTCGGAGGTCCAAGCAGGATGGAGCCCAGCTGCCCACACCACTACCTTACTCATCAGTACACCTGAATCAGATTCTTTCCCTTCCCTGTCTCGATTCCCCAGCCCCCTACCCGTGCTTCTCCAGCCCATCTCCCGAATAAAATATTTACACAAAGGGTCTACCTCTATGGGCCCCAACCCCAGACTCGTCTGCTCTGGCCCCCCAAAACCACCCACTGGGCTCTTGTGCATCCAGCTCCGTCTCTGCCTGGAATCTGCTCTCCCCTCTGTCAACATCTTAGCTTCCCAGACCCAGCTCAAGCTTGCCCTCTCCAAGCTGTTAGCCCTGACTAACTGGACCCCTCCCTCCTCTGGGTGCCAGCTGACCTGGTGTATCTAGATGCTGCCTCCCCTCCTCCTCCTTGACACTGAGGAATGTGTTTCGCTTTGCTGCATGTACCCAGCACCCAGCCGAGGGCGCAGCACCACCACGTTCATGCTGAATGAAATAAACAGTAACGCATCCCATTTACCAAGCTGGAACTTGCTATCGGTCTTATGTAACCTGGTAACAGCTTACATTTATTAAGGACTTGCCACATAAGCTGTTCTCAAATGTGATCGCACTGAGCCTCAGAATAACAAAAAGCATCGATAGTTCCCCTTTTTTCGGATGAGGAAACTGAGGCCTGGCAAGGTTTAGTAAGTCCTGGAGGCCGCTCAGGGCATGAGTGGTGGCCAGGGCTTTTTTTTTTTTTATAAACTTTTTTTATTAATTAAAAAAAATTAACAAAAAAACATTAAGGTATCATTCCATTCTACATGGCCAGGGCTTTTGAACTTAGGCCAAAAGCTTTAGGAGATGAGAATGTCCAGGAACCGTGGGCAGAGTCATGCAGGGGCAGAGTGGCTTTTCCAGACAGTTCCATGCCCTATGTCTGGCACATCTGTGCTGCTGGGCCAAGCACCTTGGCTTTCCTTGGTCCGTCTGGACTCCACCAGGTAGTCCTGGCTCTGGGGCTTCTTTCTCTTACTTTTCCTCACCCCTCTTCATCTGCTTGGGCCCTTCTGAACCCTTCTCACACCATCCCCTGCCCGGCCTCATATGCGCCTCTCAGGGATGCTTCCAAATCTCCTCCTCCAAGCCCAGCTCCACCTTCATGTCCTTGGGACATTTTTACTTTAAATGTGGTCATGTATAACAAAATCCGCCATTTTGAGTGTCTAATTCAGTAATGTTAATTTTATTTACAATATTGTGTGATCATCAACACCATCCATTACCCAAGTTTTCCTACCACTCCAGACAGAAACTCTGTACCAATTAAACAATGATTCCCCTTTCCCCCTTCCCCAAGCCCCTGGTAACCTGTATTCTTCTTTCCATCTCCATAAATTTGCCTATTATAAGTAGAATCATACGGTGTTTGTCCTTTTGTGCCTGGCTCCTTCTACCCAGCACATTTTCAAGGTTCATCTGTGTTGTAGCATGTATTAGAACTTCATTCCTTTCAGCGGCTGAATAATCTTCCATTGTGTGCATACCCCACGTTTTGTTCATCCATTCACCTGTTGCTGGGCACGCGGGTTGCTCCCATCTGTTGGCTGCCGTGAATAACGCCCCTGTGGGCAGCGCACAGATAAGCTGCTGGGGTGCCTGCTTTCTTCCAGAAGTGGGATTGCTGGGTCACGTGGTAACTCCATGCTGACCCTACTGAGGAACTGCCAGACTGTGTCCCACAGCTGCTGCCCTATCTCACATCCCCACCGGCCACGCGGGAGGGTTCAGAGGCGTCTCTCCCCCGCCCACACTCACTATTTTCCGTTTTGACCACACGAGCCGCCCCAGGTGGGCGGGCACCGGGAACCGAACCGGGTCTCTGGCATGGCGGGCCAGAATTCCGCCACTGAGCCACCGTCGCACCGCCCCTCACTGTAGTTTTGAGCTATATTTCCCTGATGGCTAGTGTTTCCTGGGACGTTTGAACAAGACAGCCCTGCCAGGGGCACCATCCACGCGGCTGGGGCTTTGACAGAGACCACAGACAGGGACCGCAACAGCCCCCGAGACCCCCACTGGCACTGGCAGTCCCTCCTCGCCACGCCCCTTTCTCACCGAGGCCCCCACGCATGCGCTGCCGCCGTATCACGCATGCGCCCACCCGTCTTCCCGGCAGCGCCCGCGGCGTCCTCGAGGCGCAGTGCACGTGGCGGGGCGACTGCGCAGGCGTAGGGCGTCTGGGGCACGGGCGGGACTTGCGTGGTGTTCCGGGTTCACCTGCAGACCTGACCTGACGGGGGCCGCTTTCCGGGCTTGCTTTAGTCACGTCGGGTGGTCGGGAGAGTCTTCGACTGCCTGCGAGGAGGTGGGGCCCTGTCTAAAGGCTCAGAGCCAGTGTAGGGGTGGGATGGGGTGGGGGGCCCCCGGCGCGCCCTGAGGGTCTTCTCTTCCTTTGGTTATCCCTTTCCCCTGGGGGTCCCCCCTCCCCTCGGTAACTTCCTTCCTCTGGGGTCCCCTTTCCCCTAGATGACTCCCTTCCCCTGGGGGTACCCCTCCCCCAGGTAACCCCCTTCCACTAGGGAACCTCTCCCCTCCGTGACTCCTTTCCCCCGGGGGTCCCTCTTCCCGTTGATGACCACCTTACTGCCCCAGTGACCCTCCCCCGCAGGGCCGCCTCAGTGTCCCTCTGGCCGTACGACTTTCCTGTCGCCCCTGGGTCCCCTGCTCACACCCTCCTGCATCCGCTCTGTTTGGAAAAGGGCTTTGACTGGTCCTCCCAAGTGGGAATTCTCCATCGTCCCCGGGTTTCACGCTCTGGAACCTGAACTTCCCCCCTCGTGCCAGCCGTAGGGGCAGATTTTTCCAGTCGTTGAGTCGCTTCTGGGTTACTGTCTTCATTTTCTGAGGTTGGATATTACCCTGCTATAGCCACCCTGTAGCATCTCCGTTGACAGCTGGTTTGGTATTTGCTCTGCTGCTTCTATAGCCTTAAATCCTCAGCTACAATCGGCAATGGGATATTTTTAGTGGAGTCCATGCTGCATTCAAATGTTTGTGATATTTAAAAATATAAATGGGATATTGTACAGAACCAGGGGCAATGCCCTGGACCTGTAAACCAAAACTTAGTAGAGAAATTGATTCTGTAGTAATGAGGGCCAATAAAAATGCTGGCCCTTCGTGGTCAGACCCATTGGCGACCTCAGCTGGGGGTTGTTGTGTGACTGTGGCCAGGCCATCTCCTGCTCAGCCAGGGGCCCAGCAGGTGCTGGGATGTTTCTGCCACATGGTGTAGGCTGCACCTTAGAATGTGCCACGGCCCCGGTACTCTTAATGCCTCCACACCCTTTGTGTTTTTTACAGTTGGGGGTACACGACTGAAGATAAAGGAGAGGCCATGGGAGATGGTAAAGAGCTGGAGGTGAAGCAGTTCTCAGTGAAGGACAAGGTTGCCCTCACCAGGTAACAGAGTGCTTTTGGGAAAAAGAACAGTCTTTGCTGGGCCGGTGGTGATTTTTGTGAATGGGGGATGTTTGGCCTGAGGATGGCTTTTGTGGCAATCTGCTCTAATTGACTCCCTTGCACACAAGCAACCGCAGGGAATGCCTGAATGCTGTGCTGTCACAGGGTCAGGGTTGGACAGAAGAGCAGGGGGCGCAGGTGATCCTACCTCTTCTGCAGAACAGGTTGTGTTTCCTCCAGTGAAAGGCAGCGTTTTAACTTCAGCTTTGCTGTTGCTTCCTTTGGAGTCACATTAAAATATCTCTTTGATTAAAGGAAGAGGAAGAATACGGAGCAGAAGAAGCCAGGACACTCAAAGAAACAGAAAGTGAAAGAACGAAGCCAAAATAATCAGAGAAGATGTGGGGGAGACCAGGTTTGAATCTTTGTTTATGTTTCAGTTTAAAACTCATCGTGTTCTACATATTGTGTTCTCCCTATTCTATACCCACAAGCCTTTTTTGTTTCCATGTTAATAAATTGTAAAGTATGTAATTTGTGTTCCTGTAAAGTACATCTATCTGTTCTTTCCCTTAAATTTCAGGAGGGCTGGGTGTGCCCCGAGGTTGCTGCTTTCTGTGTTGTGTGTAGTGTTTGGGGCTGGTCTGGGAAGTAGTAGGTTTAGCTGTTTGCTCCTTGGAATCCTTTGCACGCGGCTGCTGCCACCACGAGGCTAATTTCAGGCTGAGGAGCTGTCACAGCTGGGGCAGCCTCACCCTGCTCTCTTCCCATCCCATGCCATGCCTTTGCCTCCCAGCTGCCACATGCAGGCCCCAAGGGGATGGGGTGGAGGGCTGTCTTCGTATTTCAATAAGACAATCCAACAGTTCACTGTGGCAAGGAGACACTCTAAGTAAATAAACTTCCTATTGTCTTGTGACTTTTAGCAGTGCTTGAAAGAAGAAAATAAATTCTCCATTTTGAAAGAAAATCCAGGACAGGAAAACTTTTTTGTCAGGTAAGATTCTTTTTTTCTTTTTACCCCTTTCTAGTATTGAATGAGGTCAAGGGAGGTTGGTGAGGAGATTCAGCAGGTGAAAGGGGAGGGGCTTATTGAGGCCACAGCTTGTCCTGAGGGCCTGGCCTTCACCACGCCACGGAAAGTGGTCCCAAACAGGCTGCTTTGCATTCCAGTCCTTGTTTCCCCTTGAGCAGACACGTGGTTCCAGGAGAGGGAGGCGTGGATCAGTGACAAGCGTGACTGTCAGCCCCTTCCTGTGCCCCGAGCTATGCTGCTCACACTCTGCAGGGACCAGTCTTTTTCCCGTGGAACATCTGCTCTTCTTTTGCCTTCTCTCTTTTTTTTTGCATGGCAGGCACCAGGAATCGAACCCGGGTCTCCGGCATTGCAGGCGAGAACTCTGCCTGCTGAGCCACGGTGGCCCACCCCTTCTCTCTCTTTTTAAACAAATGTTTTTTTCTCATCAGAGTGAAATACTTTTAAATGTTAACAATCATTGCAAAACCAGAAATGATTTTACAGGTACTTGAGGACTCTCGGGCTGCAGAAGTGTGGGTGCAGCTGCAGGGAGTGGGGCGGTGTGTATTGGCCAGTTTCCAGGGCTCTCAGCTGTTTAGATGAAGGCAGAAGTTGGGTTTTTTTTTCCCCCATCATGGTCTCAGAACATGCTTTGTATGATTTCTGTTCTTTTACATGTGTTAATGTGTTTTATGAGCTAGAATGTGGCCTACCCTGTGGAACGTTCCACATGAGCTTGAGAATAAAGTGTATTATGCTGTTGTTAGATGGGGTGCTCTATAAGTGTCAGTTAAATCAAGTTGATGGGTCAATTCTGTCCTTACTGAATTTCTGCCTGCTTGGTTTATCAATTACTGAAGGAGGGATATTGAATACTTCAATTCTAATAGTGGATTTGCCTATTTCTCCTTGCAATTGGGATTTTTATAGTGAAATTTCTCAACTTTTGAATGTTGCTGCAATTTTATTAAAATGTTTGGCAGCCAAATAAAAATGTCTGTGGCCTAGATTTAGCTTAATGGCTAAATCTCCAACATACCCCCCACCTGTGTCTGTTTGCAACACCATGCCTGCCACACAGCCCACGTTCTGCCTTTTCTTCTTCTTTTATGGAAAATGCCAGCAACTTTTGGAAGCTTTTTCTTTTCTGTAAATTGTGGTGGAATTTACCTAACCTCACCATTTTAGCCATTTTTAAGTGTTCAGTTTGCTGGTGTTTTAGCACAATCACAAGGGTGTGCAGCCACCACCACTCATTCCAGGACGCCTCCCTCACCCCTGGAGAGGCGAGTGCGCTCTAATCCGTCGCCCCCTCCCTCCAGCCCTGGTAGTGTCTCATCTGCTTCCTGTCTCTGGATTTGCCTTGTCTGGACATGCTGTCTGATTGGACTCCTCCAATGTGTGCGCTTTTTGTCTGGCTTCGGCAGTGGGGATGGCATTGAGTTTGTAGATGACTTTAGGCAGCAGTGACAGCTCAATGTGTTAGGTCTTCCAGTCTGTGAATTCAGGATGTCTTTCCTTTTATTTAGGTCTTTAATTTTTTTCAGCAGTGCTTTACACTTATCAGCATATAAGTCTTTCACTTTCTTAGCTAAGTTTATTCCTAGTTATTTTATTCAGCTGATGCTATTGTAAATGGAATTGTTTAATTCATTTCCTTTTCAGATTGTTCACTGCTAGTGTATAGAAACATCACTGATTTTTGCTTGTTGATCTTACACCCCACAGCTTTGCCGATTTTGTTCATTATCCTTAGTGGTTTTTGTGTGTGGGGATTCTTTGGGATTTTCTGTATGCAGGATCATGGCAACTGCTAATAGAGACAGTTTGACTTCTTCCTTGACTTCTTCCTTGCCTTTTACGCCTGTCTCACCTAACTGCCCTGGCTGGAACCTCCAGTGCAGTACTGGATAGCAGTGGTGACAGTGGGCATCAGTGTCTTGTTTCTGACTTCAGGGGAAGCTTTTAGTCTTTCACCACCAAGGCTTATGTTAGCTAGGGGTTTCCCATAAGTGTCCTTTACCTGCTGAGAAAGTTCTCTTCTGTTTCTAGTTTGCTGAGTGCTACTCATGGAGATTTTTTTTTAACTTTTATTTTAAAATAATTTCAAACTTATAGGACAGTTGTAAAAATAATACCCCCTCCCCCCCATATAGAATACTCCAACATACCCCATCCCTGCCTGTGCAGGTTTGAAACTGTTGGGTAACCCAGAAAAGCCAGGCTCTTTAATCCTCATTCAGTATTGCCAGGGGGGATCTTTTTTTTTGGGGGGGAGGGGTGTGTGGACTGGGGAATTGAACCCGGGTCTCCCACATGGTAGGCGAGCATTCTACCACTGACCCACCCGTGCACCCTCTAGGTAGGATCTTTTTGATTGTTTCCATGGAGAGATGACCCACCCAATTGTGGGTGGTAACTTTTGATTAGATGGTTTCCATGGTGATGTCTCCACCCATTCAAGGTGGGGTTGCTTTCTGGAGCTCTTTTTAAGAGGGAGCCATTTTGGAAAAAGCTCACTGCTGACAGAGCCCACACAGCCAGAGACCTTTGGCGATGCGGAAGGAAAGCATCCCTGGGGAAATCTTATGAAATGAAAAGAGAAAATAAGCAGATGTCGCCATGTGCCCTCCTCATTGAAAGAGAAACCCCAAACTTCATCAGCTCTTTCTTTGGAGTTAAGGTATCTTTCTCTGGATGCCTTAATTTGGGTATTTTCACAGCCTTAGAACTATAAACATGCAGCTTAATAAATCCCTTTTTAAAAGCTCTTCCGTTTCAGGTACATTGCATTCCAACAGTTTACAAACTGAAATACTGCCCATACCCAGACCTACCAATTACAGCATTTTGCCACATTATTCTATCTATCCCCCTGTCCACCTGTGTATCTATTTTAATTGTCTGGCTGCTAAGTCAAATTTAATGTAGAGAGTTGGCTTAAACAGTGGGAATTTATTGATTTACGATTTTGTGGCTAGGAGAAATCCAAAATTAAAGCCTTATCAAGGCGATGCTTTCTTGTAGAAGACATGGTGTTCTGGAGCTGGCTGCCAGCGACCCTTGGTCCTTGGTTTTTCCATCCTGTGCGGGGCACAATGACGGCCTCTCCTGGCTTCTCCCTTCTCTTCCTGGTTCTGTTGACTTTCAGCTTCTGACTGCTCCCTCCAGCTTTCTCTCTCTGTAGCCTTCCCCGTGAGGCCTGAAGTAATCAGTTTAAGACCCATTGTGATTCAGTTGAGCCACCGAAGTAACCTATTTACAAGGGTTCCTACCCGCAGGAATGGATTGAATTTAAGAGCTTATTTTTTGGGGGTACAGAGCTCTAAGGCACCACTTTACCTGTCTTTGCCTGTCTTCTGAACTTTTCAGAGTAGATTGAATGCATCATGCTTCTGAACATATACTGTTTCCGTGTGCATTTCCTAAGAATTGAAATTTAGTTACCGAGTTCAGGAAATTTAACATTGATGCAAAGCCTGCAGTCTGTGTTCTAGTTTTTCCTTAGTCCCAATAATGTCCTCTTGAGTCTTTCTCCTCTGTTACTTCCTGTGCAGGGTCATGTACTGCATTTAATTACTAATTACAACTAAATAGTTTCTTTAGTTGCTCCTTTTGAAAAAAATTGTGGGAACATAAATACAGTGTCTAAGCTTTCCTACTTCAGCCCCTCTTGAGCCTCCACGCAGTGGGATTATCCACATTCCCAGTGTGCGGCTGCCCTGGCCGCCTTCTATTTTACCAGTCCATTCCCATCCCCTAGGCAGACCCCACACCCATTATGTGTTAACACCCTGTTCCCCCTGCCTGCACCCTGCTAGCCTGTGCTCTACTGTCTGTCTCTGTGGGCTTATAAATTCTCTGATACTTTCTTTGTTGTTACTCCAGGGCTTAAATTTAACATCCTAAATCTATAACAATCTTGTTTGGTTTGATACCAACTCAGTTTCAGTAGTATATGTGAGCTATGTTCTTGTACTCCCCCGCCCCCCCAACACCTTTATGTAGTTTCTTGTGACGGATCACATATTTATACATTATGAGTCAAATGAGTCAACCAAATGCATTGGACTTTGGGTCCTGTTGTGGATAAACCACGTTAAAAAAGTGATGGGACAGTTGGGGATCTTTGTACAGTCCCTGAATATTTGATATTATTCAGGAATTTTTGTCTCGTATTAAAAGGGTGTGTAATGGTATAGTGGTTGTATTCTTTCAATAGAGTCCTCACCTGTTGGAGAGGACCCTGAAATGTGTGTGGGTGGAATGGCATCCTGTATGGGGGAGGGGAGTGCCCTGCGGAAAGGTTGGTTGTGGGCTGATAACTTTTGACCTAGAGTGGTGAGTGCTGGGAAGTTCACTCTACTGTTCTCCCCACTTTTGTGTGTGCTCATAGTTTTCCACAGTAAAATATTGAGGACCCGAGCTTCCCGGGCCCTGACGTGGAAGGTGCATGTAGGTAGCTTTTGGAGAGGCCTTGGGAATCTGTACCTTCATCCCTTCCCAGTTCCTGCCCTGAAGGCCGCCTTCTCTGCCCCACCATCCCTCCCGGTGTGGCGCTTTCTGTGCTGCATAACAAACTGCTGCAAAGTTTGTGGCTCACAGCGGTGCCCCTGTGATGAGTGCACAGGCTGTAGGCCCCGGGTCCAGGCGGGCTTGCGGGGTCCTCACGCAGGGCCTCATGCCCCTGCCACCAGCAGGGTCAGGCTCCTGATGAGGCATCCAGCTCCTTCAGTGGGTGGCAGTGCTCCCTTTCTGCAGCCGTGGAACTGGGGTCCCGTGTCCTGCTGGCCTTCGCCGGGATTTATGCTTTCTGCTCCATGAGGCCACACTCAGGTCCTCTCCACATGCCCCTCATCTCTAAAGCCAGCCTGGCACCCAGGAGTCTCTTATGTTTACAGCTTCTTCACTGTCCCTGCCACTGGCTGGAGAAAACTCTGCTTTTAAAAGCCTGGTGACATTCATTTGGCCCTTCAACTGGATAACAGAGCACAACCTGTGTACACACAATGGGAGGTGGGTCCTGGGCCACTGGGAGAGCTAGGGGTGGTGTTGGTGGGGAGAGCTTTGGGGTGGGCTAAAGTGCTAAGGACAAGGGAGCTTCTGGCCTCTTAGTCCAGAACTAGGAGGCCTCCTTCAGTTCTGTCTTCATCCTTCTACCTAGCTTACCTGTTCTGCTGTCCATTTGGACCTTTATTTCTTAGAATTTTCCTTGAATGTCTGTTGCACCTTTGTTTTTGACCTGGCTCGAGGAACTTGCAGATAGGGGGCTGGCAGGACTCTCCTCAGTGATTTATGGACCTTTTTTCCCCGGGGCTTCTCCCTGTGTGGGGGCCCGCCTGTGGGGCCTCCTTATATTGGGGGGATTTTGGGGAGCAGGTTTTTCAGCTCCAGAAAATCCCTACTAGCACAGTGAGGGAGGACTTAGGTGGAGCCCCCTCCCCAGAAGCCCCTTCCTTGGGTGGGACACATCCCTGCTGCTTGGGAGCCAAGCTTGGTGGTGGGAGCCCCTGGTGGTGCCCCAGCGCCCCCCCACCTTGCCCCAAGCTCCCGAGGTCCCACACCGGGAGGCAGTGCCCACCACGTTTCAGACTGAGGATTTCTCTGCCAGGCAGATCCCATCGCGATTTCTAAACTTCCTGGAATTTTTCTTCATTTCTGGCCTACTGACAGCCTGTGCTCTTGATTTCTGGTTTTGTTTCATTCTTTAGAAATTCAACTTTTATGTCATTTTGTGGGACCTTGGCAGGGGAAAGTAGATAAGGGCATGATGCTAGGCCCAGGAACAAATTCCTAGATATCCTAATGTCACTACTTATTGGAGTGGGAAGATGCTCGCCCTAAGGTCCTATGGAGATAATTCTGCCTAAATATACTCACATCTATCTAGGTGTTCTGTTTTTTTTTTCTTATTCATTTCCTTAAGGAGTTTGGGCTGTCCTGGTGTTTAGCAAAGTATTTCCTCCATTACTTCTGATCCTTGGGGGCCGGCCTCAACTTCAGAAGTGTCCTAGTGCAGAAGCAAACCCTTGACAAGGAACCAGAATCATCTCTTAGCTCTCCTGGGGCCTGAAGTCACATCATTAGGACATTTTTAAAAATTGCCTCGGTAGAAGTACAGTTTGTGTGACAGACCACAATACGCAAAATCCAGACACTCCCTCCCCCTTTTTATAATTATTTGATTCTGACTTGCTAATCTGGCTAAACCAAACATCTCCCAAATTTTACCTAAGCTATTTAAGGGGAAGTCTTTTAAAACACCAGCTTGCCATGGAAATTACTATTGGATTGTTAGAGATGGTTTATTTGAAAAACAATGTCAATATGTATACTTTTTTGGAATTTCAAAAAAGTGTTATGAGTTGAATTTTGTTAGTTTTACTAATGATTTTATTTATTTATTTTGTTCTTTATTTAATCAAGGTGACATAAAAGTTTGAAAGTAAATAGAAGAGTTAACAGGATTTTATAAAGACAATTTTTTTTTTAACTGAGGAGGCATTGTCTAAAATAAGAGGAGGTGGTCAACATATATATAAATAAGTATATTGGTCTGATAAGACATAGAATCTTTGTCATCTAGGTAGATTACTCTATAAAACTATAAAACCTTTTATAGCTTCTCATTAAGAGCAAACAAATAATCCAGTCTATTTTAACAGAGTGAAAACCAAATTCTTGTTTTTAACAGAGTGAAAACCAAATTCTTGTTTTGTATGAAGATACATCTGATAAGAAAACTATTAAACATCTTATAAAACTATGAAACCTTAGCCAACCTTAACCACAACCAATAAAATTCACTTCCAGCAAGACTTCTGCAACTTTCTATATCCATCCATTTTGTCCTACACATTCCTGTTTCTCATTCTGCAATAATCAGTTATTTTACTTTAGGGGAAAAAGTATTTCCTGAACAAGAACCCTTCCTGCATATTTTACATATTTAAATGACCAAAATTGATCTTGAAATCAATCTTCAAGCCAACATCCTACAAAACACAATTCTTTTTTGTGTCCTGGGTTTGGAGTTTCATCGATGGTCTTTCTTTTGGAAGGGGAGGGAACCAAATCTGTCAAGTGCTGTTCAATGACACGTCCAAGGCCATGGGTGGAGTTCAGATTGAAACTGAAAGTCCTGGAGTATCTTCCCCTCTCTCTGCTCTCCTTTCAGCTCCTGGACCAACCTTGGTGAGGCAGATACAACCCCATGAGGCACATGAGAGAGGGAGTTTCTGCTTCTGAATTCTGTGGCACGGCCCCAGAGGGCAGCGAGAACTGTAGGGCATCACCATGACCTCTGAGTGTCCAAAATGAGGAAAATGAGGTTCAGAGAAGGGCTCTGTCTTCTCTAGGCTCCCCAGATGGAAATGTAGGATGAGAAAGAAGCTGCCCTGGTCCCAAGTCCCTTCCTGTGCAACCACACACCACCAATCAACCAACAGCAGGTCCACCATGGAAGAATTTATGGTCTACCTGTCTCCTTGGTCTCCTAAGTGATACTCATATTCACAGTCATGGCTGGTGAGCATCCATGTCATACCTCATCTATATTTTAATTTAAAGCATAGAAAAACTCTGCAAGAGTGATGGCAGAAGTGCAGAATTGTGATCTGAGCCCTTGCCAGGTTCAGCCATGGGCCGGGGGACTCCTCTTGCAGCCTGTGTATGGGCAGC
Organism: Myrmecophaga tridactyla; assembly: GCA_004026745.1. Lineage (NCBI taxonomy): Eukaryota > Metazoa > Chordata > Mammalia > Pilosa > Myrmecophagidae > Myrmecophaga > Myrmecophaga tridactyla. The sequence goes on from PVIY010005801.1 coordinate 62,129, forward strand.
TTCCTCAGAAATGGTAGGTTCTGCCCATTCTGCCTCCCCTTGAAGCACCCTACTCCTCAGTGGCTCCGGGAGGTGGACTGCAGAGAGCTCAGCTTTCGGTATGTGTGGGCCCTGCCCAGCGAGGGCCAGGAGGACAGGGGAGGGCCAGCCAGCAAGGGTGAGTGCCCTACCCCCAGCTCTGCCAGATAGTCGGTGTCTGTCTGTAGGGGCTGGATGCTTCCAAGCCACTGGACCTTTCCATTTGCTCCAGAACTGCACTGTTGAATGGAGACCGGACAGAGAACGGGTCCCCTTTTATACTGTGATCCTCACATATTTTGTCACCTCAGATGTACCCTTTCACATGCCATGTGCCTGTGCCAGTGGACAATTGCCTGTACCCCTGACTATTGCGAAATGAGAGCACGTGGAGGTATCAGACTGGCTGTCCACCTCGAACCAGTTTCTGTTGAACTAGTGTCCTGCACCCTTCTTACCAGCTAACCTGCTTTCTCCCTTGTGACTGTTTACTGCCTCCTACCCTCCTTGGTTCATTTTTACCTGCCCAGCCGTTGGCTTAGGTTCCTCCCCATCACTGATTTGTTTTGTTTCCTTGGATTTTTTTTTTCAAACTTTTTTTATTGTATAGTATAACATATATACAAAGTAAAGAAATAAGCAATAGTTTTCAAAGCACGCTTTAACAAGTAGTTACAGGACAGATCCCAGAGTTTGTCATGGGCTACCATATGATCCTCTCAGATTTTTCCTTCTAGCTGCTCCAGAATATAAGAGGCTGGAGGGCTTAAATACTCTTATCATCACAATTGACTGTTTTTTCCTTCTTTTTTTTTTTGTGAACAATAACATACATACAAAAAAAGCTATACATTTCCAAGCACAGCGCAACAATTAGTTGTAGAACATATTTCAGACTTTGACATGGGTTACAATTTCACAGTTTTAGGATTTTACTTGTAGCTGGTCTAAAATATTGGAGACTAAAAGACATATCAATTTAATGATTCAGCATTCATATTCATTTGTTAAGTCCTCTCTTCTGTGTATAATTCCACCATCACCTTTGATCTTTCCATACCACTGATTGGGGTTGTTTGGGCTATGGCAATTCTAAATTTTTGATATTGGAAGGGTCTGTCACTAATATGGGGTAGGGAGATGGAACTATCTGATGTTCTGGGGAGGCTGGGCTAGGTTTCAGGATTTATCTGGACCAGGGACCCATCTGGAGGTTGTAGGTTTCTAGAAAGTTACTCTAGTGCCTGGAACCCTTGTGGGATCTAATAAATTGCCCTAGGTGTTCTTTAGGATTGGCTGGAATGGTCCTGGTTGGGGGTTGGCAGGTTATGATGGGTAACAAGGTTTACGTGAAGCTTGCGTAAGAGCGATCTTCAGAGTAGCCTCTTGACTCTATTTGAACTCTCTCTGCCACTGATACTTTATTAGTTACACTTCTTTTGCCCCATTTGGTGAGGATGTAACTGTTGATCCCACAGTGCCAGGTCTGGATTCATCCATGGGAATCATCTCCCACATTGCCAGGGAGACTTTCACCCCTGGATGTCATGTCCCACGTAGTGGGGAGGGCAATGATTTTACTTACAGAGTTGGGCTTAGAGAGACTGAGGCCACATCTGAGTAACAACAGAGGTCCTCCAGAAGTGACTCTTAGGCATGCCTATAGGTAGTCTAAGCTTCTCTGCTACCTACATAAGCTTCACAAGAGTGAGCCTCAGGATCGAGAGTGTGGCCTGTTGATTTGTATGTCCCTAAAGTTTGACACGGTATCATGGGATTCCCTGATGGTGAGGTTTAATAGTTCCATAGTCTTTCCTCCTTCCCTCAGGGGACTTTGCCAATACTTTTTGATTATCTGGTTAATATACTCCACGATGTTTCCAGGCATTACAATAATCTACACAGGATTAAAGGACCTCTTCCTCATTCTGTGCTCCCTGTGTTTCAGTTGTTCAAATAAGTTATACAAATAGATTGAATTAGATTATGCACTACAGAAAACTTCAGTTCCAGATCAAATAAACCTTTCTTTCATTGGTCTCATAGAGTATGTGTGGTTCTAAAATATAGACATTGTCTTCCTTACCCCTGTGTCCTGAATTACTTTAACCCCAACCTGTTCAGCTGCATTCTTATTTCTAAATATCAGGTTATATATATAAAGCAGCCTCTCAAAATCCAGAAATAATAATCACTCTGAACTTAATGTGTCTCCTATAAAAGCTTACAGTCTAGGCCCCTGTTTTCTTGTAAGCATTTTCTAAAGGTGACCATACCATTGATTTTTTTGTTTCTGGCTTATTTTGTCTCACCAAATGTCCCACATGTTCATTCACATTGTCGCATGCCTCATGACATTGTTCCTTTTTGTAGCAGCATGGCCTTCATTCATAAGAATACACTATTGTTCGTCATTCTACTTCTCCATCAGTGCATCCTTCAGCCACCTGCATTCATCGGGCATCATGTAGAGGGCCCAAAGTCCACAGTCCATCCATATTCTCAGTTTTGGATGATTTCATTGTTCCCAAGGGACAGAAAACCAATAAACACACCCTCGCCAAATAGGGGATCTAAATCTCCTCTTAACTCTTGTCTCTCCCCCCATTATTTCCTCTGCTTTTGCTGTAGTAGTGCTGACGGTTTCCTTTTGAACGTATCACATAGCGTGCAGTAGCAGTTCTCCCCCTGTACCCTGGACTTAAACACTCTATACAAGAGTTGTATCTTTGGAGTAATTCTTACAAGAACTCATTCGTATTTCTAGTGTTAATCAGTGGGACATGGAGGTCTATACACCCCCATTCAATCTTGTTCATCTTCAATGTGGTCATATTACTTCTAGACCCACTAGAGAATCACCTTCACTCCTATCTATTCCCTTACATTGGAGTTCAACCTCATTAGCTAACGGTTCACCCATCTCTACCTTCTATGCATCTCTAAGTCCCCTATATTCTCTATTATAAGTGTTTCCTTGGATCTTAACATCAGTTCACCATCTTTAGAAGGTGGGCTCTGTGTTTGTGGATGGACACAGAACCTGCTTGTCACCAGGGTGGCTGTCAGTGCCGCCTCCTCTTACGTCCCCCCTTGCCACATACACATGAGGGTTAATAGAACCCTGGGCAGCGGTGCCTTGTTCCTGGTTTTGGAGGAGGGGGCTACCTGGAGGGTGGGATGCAGGGGTGTCCAGGCGCTTTGTGGCACTGGCACGTGGAAAGCTCTATGTGATTATTTGTTGAATCGGGAACAGCAGAGCCGTCGTGAACTGCTAAGAGACAAGGGGATATTATGGGATCTCCAGACTTTGGGAGCTGGGTGGTTATGGTGTCCTCAGGTCCAAAGGTGGGAGGGGAGGAGCTGGGGGATGGGTGAAGTGAAAGGAAGGAAAAGGAGGTGGGCAGGAGCCTCAGGGTGCAGGCCTACGGGCAGGATGTGCCTGGGGGAGATTTCATTCGGTTTGGTGTCCGAGGAGGGGTATGTGTTCTCACTCCATGTGTACTGGTCTAACCTGCCTCTGATGACTTTGGGAACTCTCGCTGTAGCTTCTTGTTGCAAGATGTGCATCTAGCTTGTGGGCAGTCTGCGTGGATGTGGGTGCATCTTGCGTCAGCACCCTATTGTGGGCTGGTGGGTTCTGAGACCCTTGCTGGTGTTGCTCAGCGATGAGGGGCTTGTTGACACCCTGCATGTCTCCAGATCTGGTTTCCCAGCAGGCCTGCTCTCTGGGCATTAGCACAGACTGTGAGCATGGCTGGGATTTAGTGGCAGCTGGAATCTATGCCCTTCCTGCTCAGGCCACTCACATCTGGTCCTGTATCTGTTTAGTTTTGGTTGTGTTGCTGAATACATTTTCTAAGACCTTCTGTACTTTTGAAGGAAAATTCTTCTAATTGATGAGTCCTAAACAGCTGGAGTGTTTGGTTCAGGGATGGGCCTGGCGGGTCCGAGCAGCCTTGTGTGGCCCAAGGGGCTTCTGTCCAACTCCTGATATCTATCCAGCTCTTCCCTCAGCATGCTGTTCTCAGACCTGGAGTCCAAGCTGCATTCACGCCCCTGCTCATAAATGTACTGTCATTCCAGGAATATTTTGAAAGAGAAGTAAAACATTTCCATCAAAAAATCAGGGTCTTCTGCCAAGAGATTTTGAACTTTTTCCCCATTTTAATGGGAGGCGCTCTGACTGAGCAGACAATTCACATGTTTACATGTAAATTTGTATTCTAGATCTGGGACAAAGTCACTGAAGACTAATAACCATGAAAAGCCATCCACCGAGAAAGGCCAGGTGACTGTCTTAAATAACAAGTAAAGGTTGTTCTGATGAATAAGTTTATAAGTATCGTCTTGGGCATAACTTTTTTATAAACTTTTTATTAATTAAAAAACTTAACAAAAGAACATTAAGATATCATTCCATTCTACATATACAATCAGTAATTCTTAATTTGGGCATAACTTTTATTCTTAGCAAATAAAAGGACATGTTAAACGTGTGCAGTGTCTAATCTTCTAATAGGCTTTTCTGGTGAAAAGTAGGTAGACATGGAGGGGGACGCTCGAGGTCACCCTCTCTCCTGGAAATCCGTCCTGGATGGGCGTCCGTGGGGTGGGTGGCTGGGCTCGCCCATGTCGTGGGGACTATGATGTGCAGGGTGATACGTGCTTTCTCGTCCATGTTCCTACCATCTCCCCGGCCTGGGGGTGGGGTTGCTGTCTCTTTCCTGGGCACTGCTCCAGTAACTGTGTCCTCTCTATCCAGGGTAAGGTCTCAAGGCCACAGGAAGGTCCCCACAGCACAGCGAGGATGGCCCTCAGCAGTCGGGAGGTCACTGAGGACGGCATGTGCCCAAGGGAAGAGAACAGAGTGGTTGCAGCCACCGTGGAGACCGACAGCAGGGGAAGCGGGAGTGTCCCGTGGCTCAGCACTTCCAGAGGGGAGGACGACAGGCACAGGGACAACAGCTCAGGAAAAGATTCCGTGACAACCAAGAGCAAACAGAAAAAAAATAAAGGAAACAAGTTTCAAGAGAAAGGGGAGACAAAGCTTCAGAAGCAGCATTCTAGGAGACCCACAAAAGCAGTGAGGCCAGAAAAGGAGGTTGGTGGTGAGGAAGAGACAGTGAGAGAAAAGACGGGGAGCCCAGGACTGCTGGGGAAGGACCGGGGGGATGGGCAGAGTGCCCAGGCTGACACCAGTTATGGAAAGCACAAGAAAAGGGGGGCTGCAGCAGGAGGGGAAAGTGCTAGTAAAGAGAAGGGCCAGCAGAGTCACGGCGAGGGAAGGGGGTTGGAGAGTGACAAAGAAGAAACAAAAATGGACACAGAGTTAACCACAATAAGAAAGAAAAAATTAGCAGACATTAAAAAAAAAGAAGAGCTATTGGGATGGAAACAGATAAAGAAAAAGAAAAGCAAGGAGAGAAAAGAAGTAGGGGTTGAAAGAATTAAGAAAGAAGTGAATGGAAAGTTAGGTGAGGGAACTGAGCTTGAGAAGACACAGAAAAACCCATCCAGGCTGGAGGCCTTGGTTTCCAGTAAGGAGAAGAAAAGAAAGAAAAACCAGGCGGGGGGAGAAGGAGCTCAAAAACCTAAGGAGCAAAGCGCAGAGGGGAGAAACCTGGAGAGAGATGGACAGACAGAAGAGAGGAAAGTGCAGTGTGCCAGTGAGCTCAGCAGACCTGGGGCTGATGTGAAGGGAGAGGCAGGTGGGGTGAAGGAGGAGATGGGGCAGGGGGAACAGCTGTGCAGTGTGAAGGAGGAGAAGGGGCAGCAGGTCTCAAAGCAGAGCAGAAGAAAAGAGAAGTTGAGAACGGAGGAGGAGCCATCCTGTGCTGGGCTGTACAGAGGAAGGAGAGAGAAAGCCGACTCCACCAGCTCACAGAAGGAGAGCAAGAAAGGGACAGAAACCAGCGAAGGCAGCAACAGGTGGAAATGGTACGCCCCCCGCTGCCCCTTGTTGCCCAGGGGACTGTGGCAGCCTTCCTGCAGTCGGTGTAGGTGGGGGCCTGTGCCTGGCAGCTGGGGCCTGCTGAGACGGGTGGCAGATGAACCCCTGCGGCCCAGGTCCTTGACAGCTCAGGGTCAGGCATCACCACGGGTCGGTCCTGAATGAGGTAGGTGGTAGTCGCCCCATTTTTCACACGAGAGTACCAAGGCACAGAGAAGGAAGGTAAGTGACTGCCCAAGGTCATGGCCAAAGTAAAGGAGCAGAAATGTAACGTGAGCCACCCTATTTACTGTACCTGTGGTGTCCCAGCAGTCAGCCACTTGCCACTTGGGCTCCTGAGCCCTTGAGTGGAGCTGGTCGGAGTCACAGTGTGTGGCCAGTATGAAATATGTGCCAGTTTTAAAGACTCAGCTCAAAAAAGGAAGAAAACTATCTTATTGCTTTTATATTGATTATGCATTGAAATGGTGATATTTGGGGTATATTGGTTTAAATTAAGCATATAATGAAAACTAAATTTGCTCGTCTCTTTTTTTTTTTTTTTGCCTGGGCAGGCCCTGGGAATGGAACCCGGGTCCCTAGCATGGCAGGCAAGAACTTGCCTGCTGAGGCACTGTGGCTTCTCTGCCCTTCTCTTTTTACATGTGGCTTTCAGACGATTTAAAATTACGCTCATGGCCAGTTGGCATTTCCGCTGGACGGGGTCGTGAGTGGTGGTAGCGTCACACTGTTAAAGGTCGGCTGTCCAGTCAAAAGGGCCTGTTGGCCTGGGCTCGGCACTCAGCGACTGTAAGCCCAGCGTCCTTCCTGCATGCACCGGCGTCACTAGTACCACTGAACACAGGACACCTGGGTCTCTCCTGCCGCACAGCGCTCTGGTGGTCTGGAAAGGAGGGGGGTGCCGCGACTCAGAGGTCACAGAGACTCACGCTCCGTCTCAGCCCTCAGCCTGCCTCGTGCTGTGGCTGCACGGAGACTGGCTTGACCCAACTCAGCGCTGCTCTTTTTGATCATCCTGGGGACGGGATGGGATTTGGGTTGGCATTTCTTTGGTAGCTAAGGATGTGCTTTTTGGCATGATGTGTTTCTTGGTTTTTTTTTTAATTATTTGCCTTTTTTTTTACTGAGTTGTAAGCATTCCTTATATATGCTGGAGCCAAGTCTTTTGATCAGATTTGCAGATGTTTTCTCCCATTTTGTAGATTGACTTTTCATTTTTCTTTGAAATGCAAAAATTTTTAATTCGGATGATGTGCAGTTTATCTATTTTTTTCTTTAGTGTACGGTGTTTTTGATTATTATTATCATGTAATGATCCATTGACTAATCCAAGGTTATGAAGATTTCCTCCATGTTCTCTTCTAAGAATCATATGTTATTAGCCCTTACATTTCAGTCCTTGATCCATTTTGAGTTAATTTTTATGGATGGTGTGAGATAGGCATCCACATTCATCGTTTTGCATGTGGATTTCCATTTGTCCCAACATCATTTGTTGAAGAGGCTGTTCTTTCCCCATTAAATTGTGTTGGCACTTTTGCTGAAAATTGGTTGACTGTGAATGTGAGGGTTTGTTCCTAGATTCTCAGTTCCGTTCCATTGGTCCATTTGTCTATCCTTCTTCTGGCACCACATGTTTAGATTACTGTAGCTTTGTAGTAAGTTTGGAAATTAAGAAGTATGAGTCCTCCAACTTGATCTTTTTCCATATTGTTTCAGCTGTTCTGGATCCTCTCATTTCCATCTGAATTTCAGAATCTACCTGTCAGCTTCACGGAGAAACCAGCTTAATTTCTTGTTGGATTGATTATTGCTACTAGAGTTAGAATTGGGCTTGTATTGTGTGTTGATATTTTATCTTGCAACCTTTCTGAACTTGTTTATTAGTTTCTATAGTTTGCTAGTAGATTCCTTAGTATTTTCTCTGTAGAAGATGCAGAACCTGCCACCTGCAGGTTAAAATGGTGTTATTTTTTTCCTTTCCCTTCTTTCACTCCAGAGGTGTAGTTACTTCCTATTTCATTTTCTCACCTCACTGCCCTGGCTGGAGCCTCTCATGCAGTATTAAATAGTCATGGTGAGGGCAGGTGTCCTTATCTTGTTCCTGAGGTTAGGGGAGTTTTAGGCTTTCACCTTTGAAGATGGTGTTAGCTAAGGCTTTTTTTATTTTTATTTTTATATTAATTTAAAAAAATTATAAGAAAGAAACACAAACATTCCCAACACATACACTCAGCAATTCACAATGTTATCACATAGTTGCATATTCATCATCATGATCATTTCCAAGAACATTTGCATCAGTTCAGAAAAAGAAATAAAAAGACAACAGAAAAATAAAACAAAAACAGAAAAAAAAATTTTACCTACCATACCCCTAACCCCTCCCTTTCATTGATCACTAGCATTTCAAACTAAATTTATTTTAACATTTGTTCCCCCTATTATTTATTTTTATTCCATATGTTCTACTCATCTGTCGACAAGGTAGATAAAAGGAGTATCAGACACAAGGTTTTCACAATCACACAGTCACATTGTGAATAGCTAAGGCTTTTTCATAGATGGCTTTTATTATAAGGATGTTCCTTTCTATTCCTAGTTTGTTGAGTGTTTTTTTTTTAATAATAAAAGGATATTGGATTTTGTTAAGTGCCTTTTCAGCATTTATTGAGATAATTTGTCGAGATTATGTGATTCTGTTGGCCATGTTCCTTTTACAGAATCTTTGAAAACACATTGGCCCCAGGATTTTGTTGGAGGAATTATGGACCTGAGCAGCATTCAGTCCCTTGCCTAAGTGTGTAGAAAAGGTGATGGGAGATGATTATGCAAAGCCCCTAGGACAAAACCTTGCACAGGGTGGGCCCTCAGAGCAGGGGCCTCTGCTGTCCTGGTGGGCATTTTGCACCCGGCAGCCACTTTGGGCTATCTCAGAAACGAGGTGATCCCATAGTGCCCCCCAGTTGGGAGGAGGCAGATGCTGGGAGCCCTTCTCTCCGGGTTGGGGTTTCAGGCACTGGTGAGTCATCAGGGATGAGGGTGGGGGTGCGGTGTGGGCTCTGCTGGGCAGCCCGTGTGCTGTCCCCTTTGAGTTCTCACTAGGTGCAGACAGTCCGTGTTCTACACATGTACCTATGAAAGCTCATTACAACTTTTGGCTCCCTCACTCCCATTTCACAGATGAAGAGACCGAGGCACAAAAAGTGGGGCCCTGTCTAAGGCTGAGGTAGACCAGGGAGACCCCCAGAGTTGGCAGCTCAGGGCTGGTGGCTGGTGAGAACATTGCCTAGAGGTCCGCAGCTGGGCCCTGGCTGTCCAGTGCCAAAGCTGGGGTTCACCTGGCAGGTGGGCTGGCCCCTCTTGCCACCACTGTGGGGTGCGTGCAGTCAGCAGGACTGTTGGGTGCCTGTGGTTAGGGTTCTCAGAACCCACTTTTCTCCCGGAGGGTGTGGTGCTTGGGCCTGATCGAAGCTATTCGCGTGGGTCCCCATGTTCTAGCAGCGCAGGGCTGTGTGTGGGCTTACTTGAGCAGACTCAACTGCATGGTGAACGCCCTTGTGACAACCCAAACCTCAGGGGTTGGTGAATTAGGGCCAGTGGAGGTGGGAATGGAGGGGGGGGCTGGGGCTGGGCTGGGACTTGTACCCCGGCCCTGTCCCGAGGGGAACCGAGGGGGAGATATTACGGTGGAAGCAGGGAAGGGACAGAGGGGCGGGAAGCGACCGATGCGCACGGCTCCCAGTGCGCAGGAGCAAGCGCCTGCGCGGAGTGTTCCGCTTGCCCAGGACCCGCAGCTTGGTCTGGTGTGCGCGTGCGCCCGCTGTTTGTGAGTGCGTGCGTGCGTCGGCCATTTGTGTGTGCGTGCGTGTGCGCCCGCCCCTACGCTCGGTCAGGCCCGGCCAGGTGGGCGTGCCTCCGAGTGCGGATGCGCGGCAGGGTTCTCCCACGGCTGGGGCGGGCGGCGTGGGGCCTGTGCCAGGGATCCCCGCTCCCGCCGGGACTTCCGCACAGGCGGGCGGCTCTGAGGACCGGGCAGAGAGCGCGGTGAGTCGGGGCGGGAGTCCCGAAGGGCTGGGGCCGAGACCTTTTTCTTCCCAGGTTTTCCCTTCGTGTCTTCTTAAAAGCTCGTGGGGGTATAGAGCCCCGGGCAGAGTAGGCAGGCAGCGTTCGCTGCACGCGAGTCCTGTTCTTCGAGGGGCGATGGAGGCAGGAGACTATGAAGCATGGCTCGAGAGCAGTTGTAGGTGGTATGGGACAGGTGTCCCCGCCTGAAGAGGTTTTTAAATATAACCTAGGAGATCACCGGCCGCTTTTTTGTGCCCCGAAGGGTGACCGTGCAGTCTAGCTCCTAGGCTTTGTGTTTGGGGGACGGGGGGCATCTGCGTCTCAGTCTAGCATCACTTTGTCCCTCTGGGATTTGAGAGTGGTGCCCCGATTCTTTAACTACGTTTGTTTAGAGTTCTAGGGTTTACACTGATGCCTGTGCCCTGAGGGACGCAGTGGGTGGCCTTGAGCTTTATGAAACACTGCTGCTGTATGCCGCTGGAGACTGCTCTCCTCATCACCCTTGGGGCCGGGTGATGGAGACCAGAAGTCTCTTTACTCTCATTAGGTCTAAACTATCCAGGCGTCCACTCCAGCGATGCCCCTCGGTGTCTGTCTGTGTGTGTCTTGCTTTTGGTTTCTCGTCCCTTGGGGTGTTTGCTGGGTTCTTACCTGAGAAGGCCAAGTGTCTCCCAAGAGTCCTCTGGCTGGTGCTCATACATGGTGCTCACTCTCTGTGGTCTCGTCCTAGCTTTCTCTGCTTCCTATCCTCATTAGCCTCTGCACTGGATGTCGGGGTCACAGGAGAGGACGGCTGCTGTTATCTCCATCCCACAGCTGAGGACGCCACTGGTGGCAGGGCAGCTTGTCCACGGCCTTGGGGAGCCTCGGATCTGCCAGGGCAGGAATAGCCACGTGGGTGTGATGGGATTGGAAGGAGCCATGTGAGGGGAGGCTAAAGAGCTGCAGGGGCTGAGTGGATTGGAGAGAAGGGGTGGTGTTGGGCTGTGAAGCAGCCCCACCCCCACCCCCGCAGGCCTATGCAGACTGCCTGGAGGCAGGAGCCGCCTGTTCAAGGAATTCCAGAAAGGGCCGCTGAGTTGGAATTGTCAGCAACGGGCTTCCACAAACCTGTGAATGTGAAGGTCAAGCCAATGTCCTTGTAGTGTTCCAAGCCCTGCCAAGCCGCATATCACAGGTTGTGGTACCCGATTCCATTTCCTCCTTTCTAAAATGGGGGACAGAGGAACGTGTCCTAGAAAGTTGGGAGGTGAAGCTTAGCACACTGCTGGCATAAAGTTGTCTCACCTCTGAAGCTAAGATGTGGAGCGTGTTGATTGGATGAGAAAGTGCTGTGTCCTGATGCAGTTCTCTGTGAAGTGCAAGGGGAGGGAGCATTCTTAATCAGGACAGGGCAGGGCAGGGTTAACATTCTGGAAACCTACTAGTGGAAGTGCTGCCTCTGCCAGGAGGATCCCTGCAGACCTCTCTGGAGGCCCTCCCTCCTCCCTTTTTCCTCTCCTCCCCAGAGAAGGCCTGGCCCAACGCTGTGCTGCACGCGCCACAGCATGTTTCTGCTCTCTCTCCTCTTTCAGGTGGGAGGAGGAGAAGCGTGAAGATGGTGTGAAGTGGAAGCAGTTGGAGCACAGAGGCCCGTACTTCGCCCCCTCGTACGAGCCACTTCCCAACAATGTGCACTTCTACTACGATGGTGAGGACGGAACTCACTATTTTTACATCTCCCCCAACAGGCCCTTTGCCTAGGATCCAAGGAGAAGCTAGAGAGGTCCAGGTGGGCAGGAGAGGGCCTCCTGGTGTCAGTCTGATGGAATCTCATTGGGGTGTTCTCGCTGCTGTGCCCAGCAGCTTATGCGTCTCCCTTGTGGGCTTGTCCTCTGCATTGTTGGGGCCAACTCGTGTCCTTTGGGACCCAGGCTGCAGTCATCACGAGCACAAATGTTCGACCACGACCCTTGTTTAATGCCGTGTGCATGTGCCGCTCCTTGGGAGATCTGGGGGATTCAGAGCAAGGGCCACCCATCTGTCCATCACAGGGGTTGGCACTGACCAACGGGGCCCCCTGAAACCCCCAGGAAGCCTCGGAAAGTCTCTGCTGCATACCAGAGCCTTGCACACATTTCTAGAGCAGCATGCCCAGGGTTCCTGCTTCAGAGAAAGGAGGACACGCATTCGGGGCACAGAGGGTAAAGTGGCTGCACTTGCCTGTACATCAGGGGAGCTGGCATCTTCTAGTCCATTTCACGGGCTGGCACCCCATCCTTCCCTTGCACAGACCCCTCAGGGGCCACTCTGTCTTGTTAGTATGACTGATCATGGCACCAGTGTGTCCAGGCCTGACCCTCTTGCGACAAGGAGCTGGGTCTCTGCTCCCTGTGGTGTTGGGGTATAATCGAGACCTGGTGCCAGTTTTGGTTTTCAAATAGAAATTGGGCAGATTGTTGTCGGTAAGTGACCGCTAACCCTGACTTCAAAGTCAGCAGATGGGTGAATCTTCCTTGACTCCTCTTCTCTGGCCTCCCCCTCTGGGGCTCGTGAATCAGTGGCTCGTTCAGCCTCCAGGAGGCCTCAGTCTAGTGGCTAATTCCTCACTTGTCACGGCTGCCTCCATCCCATAGTCTCTCCCGATTGATTCTCTTGCTTTGCTACTTATTTTATCTGTGTGGGTCTGTTTTCTATATTGTTGCTAGTCTGATTTTTCTGTAAAAAAATAAAAAAAGCAAGCTTGTCCCCAGGGGGTGCTTAACCAAGGCTCACATACCACATTGGGCTTAAAATCTTTTTTTTTGGGCTATATTGTAAACTCCACATGGACAGAGATGGTTTTTCACTTGCTGGAATCAGCCCCCCCCCCCCCCAGTGCAGTGTCCGCTTGGGGTCAGGTCGCAGCGGTAGGATGACCCGTGAGCGTATTGCTGGGTGCTTTGAGTTGGTGCTGAGCCAGCCCGTGGCAGCGGTGACCTCCCAGCCTGCCCATGAGCTGTGCTCAGCACTCTCATGTGTTAGGAGGAAGTTGGTGGTAGATTGAGAACTGCAGGCAAGGTGGAGTCCAGGGCTCTGCCAAGGGACGGGCTGTGCATCGGGGCTGAGCCTTTGTGCCTTCTGCTCTCCTAGTGTCCTCTGTTGGCTCCAGAAGCTGGCCAGTGGGCGTGGAGGCTGCTGGGTCACAGCTATCAGGCTTTCCCTTCCTGGCTTTTCATCCAACTAATACATGTTGATTTTCCCAACATTTTGTTTTGGAAACTTTTCAAATGCACAGAAAAGGTAACTTCTGGAGTCTGCTAGCCAGTGCTTGCGTTAGTATTTTGCTGGCCCCGCGTGATAGCCCGGTGGTCCATCCATCCATCTCTTTAATATACATACTTACTGTAGAGCAAAACTTGGAAAATAGTGGGGCCAAAAGGTGAAGGTTTTCAAAAGTCTACAACACCCACAGTCAATTCATGTTTTCTGCTCTGAAGCCTTAATTTTTAAATTTTTATTTTAAAATTGCATGTTTTTAGTGGTAAGTTTCTATATAAAGGTAGTAGCAAAATAAGATACTAAGGCAGGAGAAACGTCAGTAGCAGAAATCTGGAGCACTCACCAAGCTCACCTGTGCGTGTACACGCACATCTTTAGGTCGGCTTCTGCTTCTGAACCTAGGGGGCCTGCTCTTTGCTCTTTGCATAACATAACAGGGTACAGTTTGTAGAGCAGGGTGAGGAAGCTGGAGAACGGAGCTGAGGCTGCTCCTAAATCAGCGGGTTTGTTGTTCCCACAGGAAAGCCCTTGAAGCTGAGTTTAGCAGCGGAGGAGGTGGCCACTTTTTATGGGAAAATGTTGGATCATGAATATACAACAAAGGAAGTGTTCCAGAGCAACTTCTTCAAGGACTGGCGAAAGGTGCGTGCTGTGGGCCCCTCTCAGCGTGATGTCTGCACCGCAGCCCGCTCGTTGTGAGCACGCGCGCGGGGCCCGTTTCCTCTTGCTGGGTATTTGGGTTGTGTCCACTCTTGGCCATCATGGGTGAAGAAACTGTGAGTGTGGTGGTGTGTGTCTGCATGGACACCTCCGCCCTCTCCATGCCGACTGCAGAGGGTGTGTGCTCTGGGGCTGTGCCTGCGTTTAGCTTCATTAGCTCTGCGCCATTGTAAATTGTAAATTTCCACAAGCACATGTGGGAGCCCCAGGCTCTCCTTCCAGGTTTGGCCGTTCGGTAGTGAGGTGGTATCCCACTGTGGTGTTGCTTTGTTTTTCCCTGGTGATCAGTGATGTTGAGCGTCTTTCCTGTGCTTATTGGTCGTTTGGATAATTTTTTTTTTTTTTTTAGTGCATAATGTTTGTGGTCACATTATTCATAATAGCCAAAAGGTGGGAACAGCCCAGATGTCCATCAGTGGATGACTGGGTAAATAAGATATGGTAAATGCATACAATGAAATATTTGGCAATAAAAAGGATTGAAATACTGATACATGCTACAATATGGATGAATCTTAAAAACATTATGCAGAGTTAAAGAAGCTAGTTACAAGAGACTACGTATTTCATGATTCCATTTGTGTGAAATTTCTAAATAGGGAAATTTAGAGGCAGAAAGTAGATTAGTGGTTGGTTGGGGCTGGGGAGTTGAAGGGAAATGGAAAGTTTTACTTTCCTGGCTGCTAAACCAATTACCATTCATTGCATTGGCTTACCAACGGGAGTTTACTGGCTTGCCATTTCAGGGGCTGGATGGTGTGCTTCCTCCTGGAATCAGTATCTTTGGGCTGGCCAGTGATCTGTGGGGTTCCATGGCTTTTCCTTCATATGACCTCCAGTTTCTAGCTGCTCCTGTGGCTTCTTTTCTATTTCCAATTTCTTTTTGCTTCTAAGTGTCAGGTTTTAAACGGTAGCCAACTGAAAAATCACAGAAACTGAGTCTGAGTTTAAAAAGTTTATTGTCCCAGGGCGAGGTTCCCGGGTCCCAGTGCTCAGGTTGTGGGCCGGGGAAGTCACACCTCCCTAAGGAGCGGTGGGGCTAGATATAGGCTAGCTAGTGGGGGTGCTGACGATGCCTACGGGGCCTCCTGTGGTAGGTTAGTTTTGTGCGCTTTAGGGCCGGGGGCATAGCTACGGGCCATGTGCAGTGGGCATAGCTACGGGCGGTGTGCAGTGGGCATAGCCACGGGCCGTGTGCAGTGGGCATAGCCACGGGCCGTGTGCAGTGGGCATAGCTACAGGCGGTGTGCAGTGGGCATAGCTATGGGCCGTGTGCAGTGGGCATAGCTACGGGCCGTGTGCAGTGGGGTCGTTTGTTTGTCAGGGCAGGTCCTGACTGGCTGAGTTTGAACAGCTGTACGCCCGGATGTTCATGGGTTTTAGTTCTGATGGGGGCCTTCCAGCCAGAGGCTACCGGGCCAGGCCGTATACTAAGGGCTTCAACCATAGTGGATTAAGGTCCACCATCATTGTGTTTGGGCACATCTTAACTAATGACATTTTCAGAGTTCCTGTTTACAAATGGGAGCACATGCACAGGACCGGGGGTTGGGACTTGAACATGCCTTTTGTGTGGGACATAATTCAGTCTCCAGTAGAGAGTGAGTGACTGCTGATGGTTACAGGGCTTCTTTTAGGATGATGAAAATGTTGGGAAAATTGACTGTGGTGATCGTTGAACACAACTCTGTGAAAATACTAAAAACCACTCTTTGAATTGTAAATGAATGAATTATATGGTTTATTAACTGTATCTTGAGAAAGTTGTTAAAAAAGCAAACGAAAATGCAAGTAATTGATCACATCTTACATTGAAAAAAATGAATAGAAAATAATTTATCCCAAGGAAAATTATTTATTTAAATTGAAAAATTGTTAATGGTTTAGTTATGTTAGAGGAAATTTATTATAAAATTAAATTTCAATAAAAAATTTGTTCCAGAAATACCATCTCTTAAAAAATTCATCTGTTAGATGGATTCTTAGACTGTACACCAAAAGAACAAGTAACAAAAGAAAAAATAAATCAGTTGTACTTCATCAAACTTAAAAACTTTTGTGCATCTAAGAACATTATTACAGTGAACAGGTAATCTACAAAATGGGAGAAAAATCCTAGAAACCATATATCTGATAAGGGTTTAATATCCAGAATATATAGAGAACTCCTACAGCTTAACAATAAAAAGACAACCCAATTAAAAAATGGGCAAAGGACTTGAATAGACACTTCTCCAAAGAAGATATAAAAATGGCAAATAAGCATATGAAAAGATGTTCAACATCATTAGCCACCAAGGAAATGGAAATTAAAACCACAATGAGATACTATTTTGCACCGTTTGGATAATTTTTACCGATTTGAAAAATTGAGTTGTGGCCTTTTCCTTATTGATTTATAAGAATTCTTTATATATTCTGGGTACACGTTCTTTGTCATGTATATTTACTCTGCTTTCTCCCAGAATGTGGCTTTCCTTTTTATTGTTTTGCGGGGTGGGGGTAGCTGTAGTTAGCACTTCTGATTGATGACAAGTTTTACCTTAGGTCCCCCTCCCCTGCCTTTTTTTTAAAGTTAAATAACCTAGTGTGTTGTTTTGTTTTGTTTTGTTTTTACAAAAAACGCTCACCTTTCCTCTGTCCTCCCATCATTCCCCAACTGCTAAGCTGCTTTCATTCTCTGCAAATTCACTATTTCTAGTCATTTCTTATAAATGATGTCATATAATTTTTTTTTTTTTGCATAAGCAGGCTCCATGTCATATAATTTTTGTGCTTATGTGTTTGGTTTATTCCACTGAGCATAATGTTTCAAGATTCTTTCCTAATGCAACATCCCAGAACTTCATTTTATCTTATGATGAAATGAGATTCCATTGTGTGTATTTATCACATTATCTATCATCAGTAGATGGACACTTGGGTTGTTTCCATCTTTTGTCTAATGTGAATAATGCTGCTATAAATATTGGTGTACAAGTATCTGTTTACAACATGGTTTTCCTTCTCTTTGGGTAGGGATACCTAGCGGTGGGAATACCAGCTCAAATGATTTTTAGTTTTTACGCTGCTTAAAGCAGATATTGTGAAATGGGTTGGCTTAAACAATGGAGATCTGTTAGCTTACAGTTTGAGGCTGAGAAAATGTCCAAGTCAAGGCATCCATCAAGGTGCTGCTTTCTTCCCAAAGACCAGCTGCTGGCCTTCTTGGCTCCTCTGCCACATGGCAAGGCACACAGAGGCTTCTGGTGTCTCCCTTCTCTTCCCAGTTTCATTGATTTCAGCTTCTTCCTTCCCTGTCTTTGTCTCTTTGTCTGAGTTTTATTCTCTCTCTTAAAAAGGTCCCCAGTTATAGGATCATGGTCCATCCTGAATGATGTGGGTCACTCCTTAACTGAAGTAGCCTCATCGGAAAGATCCCACTTCCAATGGGTTCACACCCACAGGGATTGATTGACTTTAAGGACATGTATTTCTGGCATACACAGAGCTTAAAACCACCACATTCTACCCTCTAGACCCCAAGAAGACATATTCTTTCCATATTCAGGATGTGTTAATTCCATCAGAATACCCCAAAAGCCTTAAATCATTTCAGTAACAATGCTTAGTACAAACTCTCATCAAAATCGATTATAGGTATGGTGTGTCCTGGGGCACAATTCCCTTCTATCTGTGAACCTGTGAAACCTTGAGAACAAGTTACCCACTTCTAATATATGAAAGAGGGACAGCATATGATAAACAAATGCTTAGATTCCCATATGGAGAAAATGGAAGGAAAACAGGGATCACAGGTCCCAAACAGCTGTGAAACCCAGCAGGGCATATTCTCTTAGATTTTGGAGGTTGAGAGTCATGTGGAAGCATATGGAGGTTTTGTCTCTCTGGGCCTGAGGGAGTAGCAGCCCCAACCCTTTCAGGCATTTGCTCTCCCCAAACACTGGGGTGAAGAGCAAACACTGTGGTGGCAGCCAAACTGTCCACAGTCCCTGGGGAATATGCACCACCTCTGAAGAGTGGGGTGGCAGCACTCTCCCTGAACAGTGGGGTAGAAGGCTGTGTGTAGAAGGCTGTGTGTAGAAGCCACACACATGGGTGGGCTTACTCTTTTGGCCCAAGAAGATGTCTTTGGTCCAGACCTCAGCATGTATGGTTCTGCCTTAAAGTGATTTTTCTCTCAGTCCCTTTTGTGTCCCTTTTAGTCCAGGCTGGGACTCATTCCATTCATACAGAGTGCACAAAAACTTGCCAATTTTACATGCAGTACGCAGGGGTCCAAACCATCAGAAACAGGACTCTCCACAAATCTTTTCTGAATAACTGTGTCTCCAAATGACTCACACTGAAGTGTTCGACTGGTTCTGTGTTCAGTTAAATCCTCACATATGGCTCTGTTCTCTGGGATTTGATTTCCAGAAACTCAAGAGTTTTCCAAACCATCAGTTTCTGGTTTCTTGTTACCCAGGAGTTTAGTTCTCAGCTTCTCCCTCTCCTCTCACATCTGCAAGGAGAAACAAGGCTGCGCTTCCCATGCTTAACTTGGAAATCTCAGCTGAGTATCCAAGTTCATGACTTTCAAGTTCTCCCTTCCATTCAACGTTCGAATTCAGTTTTGCCAGGTTCTCTGCCACTTTAAAACAAGGATTGTCTTTCTTCCAGTTTCCAATAACAGAGTCATAATTGCTGTCTAAGGCCTCATAGAAAGCACCTTTTGCATCCATATTTCTACCAACAGTCTCTTTGAAGCAATCTAGGCCTTTTCTATAAAGCTCCTTACAGTTCTTCCAGCTTCTGTCCATTACCTAATTCCAAAGCCATTTCCACATTTTTGGTATTGGCAATAGCAGTACCCCACTCTCCTGGTACCAAAATCTGTTTTAGTATCCTAGGCTGCTCTGAGCAGATGCCGTGAAATGGTTGCCTTAAACAATGGGAATTTATTAGCTTACAGTTTGAGGCTGAGAACATGTATAAATCAAGCCATCATCAAGACGAAGCTTTCGCCCTGGAGACCAGCTGCAGGAATCCTGGCCTGTTCTCCATATGTCAAGGCACAGGGTGGTGTCTGCTGGTCTCCTTCTTGTCTTCTGGGTTTTGTTGCTTTCAGCTTCTTGCTTCTGTGGCTTTCTCTAGTTATGTATATTCATTCTGTTTATAAAAGAGCTCCAGTAATAGGTGGGTCCTGCCTGAGGTGGGTCACACCTTAATCAAAGTAACCATCAAAAAGGTCCTACCTCTTTAAATCAATTTAGGTAGAATTGACATCTTGACTATATTTTGTCTTCCAATCCATGAACGTTATGCCCTTCCATTTATTTAGGTCTTCTGTGATTTCTTTTAGCAATTTCTTGTAGTTTTCTTTGTATGGGTCTTTTGTATCCTTAGTTAAATTTATACCTAAATATTTTATTCTTTTGGTTGCAATTGTAAATGGAATTTTTTTCTTGATTTCCTCCTCAGCTTCATTTAGTGTGCTTATATTATTGTGCTATAAATCAGGTAGTGTTGTGCTATCAATTTCTGAATTTTTACAATCAGTCCTTTGCACAATCTGTATTCCTTCAGCACCAGTTGCCCAGTCTTTACCCTATTTCTGTCTCCTTATGACTTGTGTTTTTAACTTAAATTCTCCAAGTTCGCTCATTAATGTTAGTTCATATCAGTGAGACCATGTAGTATTTGTCCTTTCTTTTTGGCTAAGTTCACTCAGCATAAGGTCCTTAAGGTTCACACACGTTATTACATGCTTCATGACTTTATTCTGTTTTACAGCTGTGTAATATTCCATCGTATGTGTATACCACTGCTTGTTTAGACACTTGTCTGTTGATGGACATTTGGCTGTTTCCATCTCTTGGCAATTATAAATAATGCTGCTATAAACATTGGTGTGCAAATGTCCATTTGTGTCTTTGCCCTCAGGTCCTCTGAATATATACCTAGTAATGGGATTACTGGATCATATGGCAACTCTAGGAATGCCTAGAATGTCCAGGATGGCTTCCTGAGGAACCACCAAACTCTCTTCCAGAGGAGTTGTACCATTTTACATTCCCACCAACAGTGGATAAATGTGCCTGTTTCTCCACATCCTCTCCAGCACTTGTCGTTTTGTTTGTTTGATAATGGACATTTTAGAGGGTATCAGATGATCTCTCATTGTGGTTTTTACTTGCATTTCCCTAATAGCCAGGGAAGTTAAGCATCTTTTCATGTGCCTTTTAGCCATTTGTTTTTCCTCTTCTGAAAAGTGTCTGTTCATGCCTTTTGCCCATTAAAAAAATTTTTTTATTGATAAAACAGTGTATAAGCACATACATTATTAACATATAAACATTCCATACTTGGAATACAATCAGTGGCTCACAGTGTCATCGCATTGTTGTATATTCATCACCATGATCGTTTTTTTTAGAATATTTACATCACTCCAGAAAAAGAAATAAAAAGAAAAAAAACTCATATGTACCATACCCCTTGCCCCTCCCTCTCATTGACCACCAGTATTTCCATCTACCCAATATGCAGTTTTTTAATTTTAACATTTGTTCCTCCTATTATTTATTTATTTTTAACCTGTATATTTTACTCATCTGTCCATACCATATATAAAAGGAGCATCAGACCCAAGGTTTTCACAATCACACAGTCACATTAAGAAAGCCATATCATTATATAATCATCTTCAAGAAACATGGCTACTGGAACACAGCTCTACTAAAAAGGGGATGTCTATATAATGCATAAGAATAACCTCCAGGGTAACCTCTCGACTCTGTTTGACATCTCACTTTATTTTGTTTCATTTCTCTCTTCCCCCTTTTGGTCAAGAAGGTTTTCTCAGTCCGTTAATGCTGAGTCTCAGCTCATTCTAGGATTTCCATCCCACATTGCCAGGGAGTACTACACCCCTGGGAGTCATGTCCCATGTAGAGAGGGGGAGGGCAGTGAGTTTGCTTGCCATATTGGCTGAGAGAGAGGCCAGATCTGAGCAACAAAACAGGTTCTCTGGGGGTGACTCTAAGGTCTAATTTTTTTTATTGATAAAGCAGTGTACAAACACACACATTCTTTATTTTATTTTTTTATTTTATTTTTTTTTTGCATGGGCAGGCACCAGGAATCGAACCCAGGTCTCTGGCATGGCAGGTGAGAACTCCACCTGCTGAGCCACCGTGGCCCACCCTAGCACATACATTCCATACAAACACCCCATACTTGGAATGTATGTATATCCATACTTGGTGTACAATCAGTGGTTCACAATGTCATCACATAGTTGTATATTCATCACTTTGATAGTGTTTTAGAACATTTGCATCACTCCAGAAAAAAGAAATGAAAAAGGAAAAAACTCATATGTACCATACCTTTACCCCTCCCTCTCATTGACCACCAGTATTTCCATCTACCCAATATATATATATTTTTAATTTTAACATTCGTTCCCCCTATTATTTATTTATTTTTAATCCATATGTTTTATTCATCTGTCCATATCATAGATAAAAGGAACATCAGACACAAGGTTTTCACAATCACACAGTCACATTATGAAAGTTATATATCATTATATAATTATCTTCAAGAAACATGGCTACTGGAACACAGCTCTACAGTTTCAGGCACTTCCCTCTAGCCTCTCTAATACACCTTAAACTAAAAAGGGGATATCTATATAATGCGTAAGAATAATCTCCAGGATAACCTCTCAACTGTTTGAAATCTCTCAGCCACTACCACTTTATTTTGTCTCATTTCTCTCTTACCTCTTTCGGTTGAAAAGGTTTTTTCAGTCCCTTATGCTGAGTCCCAGCTCATTCTAGGATTTCTGTCCCATGTTGCCAGGGAGGTTTACACTCCTGGGAGTCATATCTCACATAGAGATGGGGAGGGCAGTGAATTTGCTTGCTGTGTTGGTTGAGAGAGGCCACATCTGAGCAACAAAAGAGATTCTCTGGGGGTGACTTTTAGGCCTAATTTTAAGTAGGCTTAGTCTGTCCTTTGCGGGGATAAGTTTCATATGAACAAAAATTAAGATTGAGGCTTTTGCCCATTTTTTAATTGGGTTGTCTCTTTGTTGTTGAGTTGAAGAATCTCTATATATTCTGGATGCTAAACACTTATCTTATATGTGGTTTCCAAATATTGTCTCCCATTGCGTACGCTGCTTTTTTACTTTCTTGACAAAGTTCTTTCTGCACAAAAGTATTTAATTTTGAGGAGTTCCCTTTTATTTATTTATTTTTTCAGTGCTCATGCTTTGGGTGTAAGATCTACGAAGCCACATCCTAATAGAAGATTTATAAGATATTTCCCTACATTTTCTTCCCAAAGTTTTATTGTCTTAACTCTAATGTTTATTAGGTCTTTGATCCATTTTAAGTTAATTTTTGTGTAGGGTGTGAGATATGGATCCTCTTTCATTCTTTTGTATATGTATATCCAGTTCTCCAAGCACCATTTATTGAAGAGGTTGCTCTGTCCAGGGTGGGTTGGCTCGACCACCTTATCAAAGATCAATTGTCTGTAGATGAGAGGGTCTATATCTGAACACTGTGTTCAATTCCATTGGTCTGCATATCTGTCTTTATGCCAGTACCATGCTTTTTTGACCACTGTAGCTTCGTAATATGTTTTCAAGTCAGGTAGTGTAAGACCTCTGCTTCATTTTTCTTTCTCAAGATATTTTTAACTATTCGGGCACCCTTCCTGTGGTAGTTAGATTCAGTTTGGCCAGGTAAAGGTACCTAGTTCTGTTGCTGTAGACAGGAGCCAATGGTACATGAACCTTACCTGTTGCTCAGTACATCTGCAGTTGGCTAAGAGGTGTGCCTGCTGTAATGAATGACGTTTGATTTAATTGACTGGTGCTTAAATGAGAGAGCTCAATGTAGCACAGCCCAAGCAGCTCAGCATACCTCATCTCAAGCACTTGCAGCTCAGGCCAGGCTGTTGAGATGCAGAAAGAAATCACCCCGGGGAAAGTTGTTGGAACTCAGAGGACTGGAGAGAAGGCCAGCAGAGATCACTCTGTGCCTTCCCACATAAGAAAGAACCCCAGTGAAAAGTTAGCTGCCTTTCCTCTGAAGAACTAATGAAATAAATCCCCTTTTATTAAAAATCAGTCCATCGCTGGTGTGTTGCATTCTGGCAGCTAGCAAACTGGAACACTTCCTTTCCAAATAAATTTGGTTGTAAGTTTTTCTAGTTTTGCAAAATAAGTTTTTAGGGTTTTAATTGGTATTGCATTGAATCTATAAATAATTTTGGGTAGAGTTGACATCTTAACTATATTTAGTCTTCCAGTCCATGAACATGGTATGCTCTTCCATTTATTTAGGTCTCCCATGATTTCTTTTAGCAATTTCCTGTAGTTTTCTGTAAAGGTCTTTTGTATCCTTAGTTAAATTTATTCCTAAATATTTGTTTCTTTTGATTGCTATTGTAAATGGAATTTTTTTTCTTGATTTCCGCCTCATATTGCTCATTACTAGTATGTAGAAACACTCCTGATTTTGGGGTGTTGATCTTTATCCTGCTATTTTGCTGTACTAATTTATTAGCTCTGGTACCTTTCTGTAGATTTTTTTGGATTTTCAACATATAGTATCATATCAGCTGCAAACAGTGAGAGTTTTACTTCTTCCTTTCCAATTTGGGTGCCTTTTATTTCTTTTTCTTTTCTAATTGCTTTGGCTAGAACTTCCAACACAATGCTAACTAATAGTGGTGACATTAGGTATTCCTATCTTGTTCCTGATCTTAGAGGGAAAGCTTCAGTCTTCCACTGAGGATAATTTTAGCTGTGGTTTTTTCATATATTCCCTTTATCATGTCAAGGAAGTTTTCTTCTTTTCCTATCCTGTGAAGTGTTTTCGTCAAGAAAGGATGTTGAATTTTGTCAAATGCCTTTTCTGTATCAATCAAGATGATCATGTGATTTTTCTGCTTTGATTTGTTGATATGGTGTATTACATTAATTGATTTCTCATGTTGAACCATCCTTGTATACTTCGAATAAATCCCACTTGGTCATGGTGTATAATTCTTTTAATGTACTACTGGACTTGATTTGCAAGTATTTTGTTGAGGAATTTTGCATCTGTATTCATTAGAGAGGTTGGTCTGTAATTTTCTATAAGAAAATTATAGAAGTATCATTATAAGTAAATTATAGAAGTATAAAATTATATGGTATCTTTGTCTTTGGTATTAGGGTGATGTTGGCTTCATGAGTTAGGTAGTTTTCCCTCCTTCTTCAGTTTTTTTGAAGGGTTTGAGCAGGATTAGTTCTAATTCCTTCTTGAACACTTGGTAGAATCCACACGTGAAGCCATCTGGTCCTGGACTTTTCTCTTTTGGGAGCTTCTTGATGACTGTTTCAATTTCTTTACTTGTGATATGTTTGTTGAGGGTCATCTATTTCTTCTCAAGTCAGTGTTGGTTGTTTATGCTTTTGTAGAAAGTTGTTCATTTCATCTGCGTTGTCTAGTTTATTAGACAATAAATGCATATAGTTGGCCATAGTTTACTCTCCTTACCTCCTTTATTTCTGTGAGGTCAGTGGTTATGTCTCCTCTTCCATTTCTGATTTTATTTATTTTACATTCTCTCTCTCTCTCTCTTTTTTTTTTGTCAAACTAGCTAAGGGTCTATGCCAGTTTGAAAGGATTATGTACCCTTGAAAAGCTATTTTTAAATCCTGATCAAGCTGTGGAGACAGCTGTTTCTTTTAATCCCTATTCAGCACTGTAGTTTGGAAACTTGGTTAGATCATCTCCACAGAGATGTGACACGCCCAGTTGTGGCTATTAATCTTTGATGAGAGGGGCATGTGACTCCACCCATTCCAGGTGGGTCTTGATTAGTGTACTGGAATCCTTTGAAAGAGGAAGCATTTTGGAGAGCGCAGCAGAGTCACAAGAGGAGAAGCATGAGCACCCACGCAGCCAGAGACCTTCGGAGATGAGAAAGGAATACATCCCCAGGGTGCTTTATGAAACAGGAAGCCTGGAGATAAAATGCTGATGTTGCCATGTTCGCCATGGGCCTTTCCATTTGAGAGAGAGAGAAACCCTGAACATCATCGGCCTTTCTTGAGTGAAGGCGACCTCTTGATGATGCCTTAATTTGGACGTTTTTATAGACTTGCTTTAATTGGGACATTTTCATGGCCTTATAATTGTGAACTTGCAATAAATTCCCCTTTTTAAAAGCTGTTCCATTTCTGGTATATCACATTCTGGCAGCTAGCAGACTGGAACAAGGTCCATCAGTTTTGTTGATTTTCTCAAAGAACCTCCTTCTGGTTTTGTTGATTTTCTAAATTGTTTTCATGTCCTCAGTTTCCTTTATTTATGCCCTAAACTTTGTTATTTTTCTCCTTTTGTTTGCTTTGGGGTTAGTTTGCTGCCCTTTCTCTGGTTCTTCCAAGTGAACAGTTAATTCCTCGATTTTTGCTCTTTCCTTTTTTTTTCTCTTTCTTTTTTGATATAGGCATTTAAGACAGTAAATTTCCCTCTTAGCACTGCCTTTGCTGCATCACGTAAAGTTTCATATGTTGTGTTTTCATTTTCACTTGCCTCGAGATATTTAGTGATTTCTCTTGTAATTTATTCCTTGACCCACTGGTTAAGAGTGTGTTGTTTAGCCTCCATATATTTGTGAATTTTCTGACCCTCTGCCTGTTACTGATTTCCAACTTCATTCTATTATGATCCAAGAAAGTGTTTTGCATGATTTTAGTCTTTTTAAGTTTCAATCTTTGTGACCCAGCATATGGTCTATCCTTGAGAATGATCCATGAGTACTTGAGAAAAATGTGTATCCTCCTATTGTGGGGTGTAATGTTCTGTAAATGTCTATTAAGTCTAGTTCATTTATTGTATTAATTCAAATTCTCTCTTTATTGAGCCTCTGTCTAGATGTTCTATCCATTGATGAGATTGGGCAGTTGAAGTCTCCAACCATCATGGTAGAGATGTCTTATTTTTTCTTTCAGTGTTGTTTGTGTTTGTCTCATGTACTTTGGAGCACTTTACTCAATGCATAAGTATTTATGATTGTTATGTCTTCTTGCTGAAGTGTTCCTTTTATTAATACATAGTGTCCATTGTGTTGTTTAATTGTTTTACATTTGAGGTCTAATTTGTTGGTTATTAGTATAGCTACTCCTGCTCTTTTCTGATTGTTGTTTGCATAAAATATATTTTCCCAGCCTTTCACTTTAAACCTATTTTTGTCTTTGGGCCTAAAATGAGTCTCTGGTGTACAGCATATACCTGGGTCCTGTTTTTTAATCCATTCTGCTAGCCTGTGTATTTTGATTGGGGAGTTTAAGCCATTAACATTTAATGTTTTTACTATGAAGGACAGTACTTTCTTCTGTCGTTTTGTCTTTTGGGTTGTATATGTAACATCTAATTTATTTTCTCTTTTTACCTTTACTGATAGTCTTCATTTCTACACTCTTCTCCACATCTCTCTCTCCCGCCTTTTCCTGTCTGCTTCTAGTGCTCCCTTTAGTATTTCATGCAGAGCCGGTCTTTTGGTCACAAATTCTCTCAGTGATTTTTTTGTCTGAAAATGTTTTAATTTTTCCCTCATTTTTGAAGGACAATTTTGCTGGATATAGAATTCTCGGTTGGCAGTTTTTCTCTTTTAGAATCTTACATATATCATACCACTACCTTCTTGCCTCCATGGTTTCTACTGAGAAATCCACATATAGTCTTATTGGGCTTCCCTTGTGTGTGATGGATTGCTTTTTTCTTGCTGCTTTCAAAATTCTCTCTTTCTCTTTGGCTTGACAATCTGATTAGTAAGCAAGCGTCTTGGAGTATGTCTATTTGGATCTATCCTGTTTGGGGTATGCTGTACTTTTTTTTTTTTTTTAAATGCTGTACTTCTTGAATCTGTAATTTTATGTCTTTCATAAGAGATGGGAAATTTTCAGTGATTATTTCCTCCATTAATCTTTCTCCTCCTTTTCCATTCTCTTCTCCTGGAACCTCCACAACACATATATTTGTGCACTTCATGTTGTCATTCAGTTCCCTAAGACCCTGCTCATGTTTTTCCATTCTTCCATATATTTCTTTGTGTGCCAGATTTCAGATGTTCCAGTCTTCTAGTTCACTAATCATTTCTTCTGCCTCTTCAAATCTGTTGTTGTAGGTTTCCACTGTTTTTGTCCCCCCATCTTCGATTGTGCCTTTCATTCCCATAAATTCTGTGATTTGTTTTTTCAAACTTTCAAGTTCTTCTTTTTAGTCGCCCCATGTCGTCTTTATATCCTCTCTCAACTTGTTGATTTTGATGAGATTTTCCATATCTGTTCAAACATCTGGGATTAGTTGTTTCAACTTCTGCATCTCATTTGAATTCTTGGTTTGTTCCTTTGAATGGGACATATCTTCTGTGTTGCTATTATGACTCATTATTTTCTGATGGTGTCTAGACATTTGATTTCCTTAACTAGTTTATTTTGTAGGTTGTTTTCACCCCTTTACCTAGTATTTTCTTGCTAGATAGCTTTGGTCTCTATCTGTTCTTCGACATTCAGTTCAACTTATTTTAGACCTCTAGCAAAGGTTCTGTTTAACTGATCAGAATTTTTCAGTTCTTGTTTTTTTGCTTCTTGCCCTGCCTATATGGAGTCTTCTTTTTCATTTGAGGAGAGTCTCCCCAGGTATTATAGACCTCAGACATATTTTCCCAGATCTGAGAGGCCCACATCTCAGAAGAAAGAGCCTCCATCACATGTTTTCCCTGAGGGTGAGACCCAGCAGGTTGTCAGACTTTAGGGAAGCCTCTAGACTGTTCTTTTCCTGTCTTGTCCAACATGTAGCACATGTATGCCCATAGCTTCCCACTAGCATACGGTAATGTGGTGCTTTTACTTTCAGCAGGTTCTCCCTGCTGGGGTGTGGTTGAGACAGAGGTGAAGTTGTTGATTGGCATTAATTGCTTCAGTTTTCTAGTCTCTGCAGCCTGAATTCCTTGAAAGATTCCACTTGAACTGGGCCCCACCTTCCTCTTGGGGAAGCGAGAACCTTTAGGGAATTAACTCCTTTCTAAGGAGTTCATTTATCTCATTACATAGTCTCTCAAACAAGCTTAATTCTTCATTCTTCTCTTGCCTGGGGCAGTACTCCTGATTTCTCTAGCAATTTCTTCTTTGACCCACTCATTGTTTAAGAGTGTGTTATTTAATCTCCACATATTTGTGAAAGTTCTTATTCTTTGGTGGTTATTGATTTTTACCTTAACTCCATTGTGATCTGAGAAAGTGTTTTGAATAATTTCAATGTTTTAAATTTATAAAGACCTGTTTTGTGCCCCAGCAAATGGTCTATCCTGGAGAATGTTCCATGAGCACTAGAGAAGAATGTATATCCTGGTGTTTTGGGGTGTAATGACCTATATATGTCTGTTAGGTCTGATTCATTTATCAAGTTGGTTAACGTCTCTGTTTTTCTTGTTGATGCTCCGTCTGGTTGTTCTATCTATAGAGGAGAGTGGTGTATTGAATTATCCTATTATTGTTAAAAAATTTATTGCTCCTTCAGTTTTGCCAATGTCTGTCCCTGTACTTTGGAGCTCCTTGATTGGGATCATAGACATTTATGATTGTTATTTCTTCTTGGTTGACTGCCCCTTTTACTAATATAAAGTATCCTGTATCTCTTATGATGTCTGTATTAGTTAGGGTTCTCTAGAGAAACAGAATCAACAGGAAATATTCGTAAATATAAAATTTATGTAAGTGTCTTATGTAGCCATGGGAAACGTAGAGTTCAAAATCCACAGGGCAGGCTGTGAAGCTGACAGTTCCGGTGGAGGGTCTCCACAGGAGAGGCTCGCCAGCCAAAGCAGAAAAGGAGCCTGTCTCTTCTGAATCCTCCTTAAGGGCTTCCAGTGAGTAGATTAAGCATCGCTCCTTGCAGAAGACACTCCCCTTGGCTGATGACAAAAGGAATCAGCTGTGGATGCAGCCGATGGGGTTATGATTTAATTCTATGAAATGTCCTCATCACAACAGACAGGCCAGCACTTGCATAATCAGACAAACAGGTACCACCACCTGGCCAAGTTGACCCATGAACCTGACCATGACAATGTCTACACTTAACGTCTATTTTGTCTGATGTTAGTATAGCTACTCCTGCTTTCTTCTGGCAATAGCTTGCATGAAACATATTTTTCCATCCTTTCGCTTTCAGTCTGTTTGTATCCTTGTGTCTAATATCAATCTCTGGTAAGCAGCATATAGCTGGATTACATTTCTTAATCCATTCTGCCAATCTGTATCTTTTACTTGGTAAGTTTATTCCATTAACATTCACAGTTATTACTGAAAATGCATTTCTTGAATCCACCATCTTATCCTTTGGCTCTTGACAGATCTTTATGGTTTTTTTTCCTTCTTTCTCTTTTTTATCCTTTAGGTTACCCTTAGTGGTATTCTTCAATTCTGTGCCTTCCTCCAATCTTAATTTTTCAGCTGGCAAAACTCCCTTTAGTATTTCTTTTTCTTTTCTTTTCTTTTTTTATTTTTTATTAATTAAAAAAATTACAAGAAACACAAACATTCCCAACACATACACTCAGCAATTCACAATATCATCACATAGTTGCATATTCATCATCATGATCATTTCCCAGAACATTAGCATCAATTCAGAAAAAGAAATAAAAAGACAACAGAAAAATATAACAAACAGAAAAAAAAAATTTTACAGGCCATACCC
>PVIY010005802.1:0-12984 GCA_004026745.1 Myrmecophaga tridactyla
GGATTGAGAGAACCTTCTCGACCAAAAGGGGGAAGAGTGAAATGAGACTAAGTGTCAATGGCTGAGAGATTCCAAACAGAGTCGAGAGGTTATCCTGGAGGTTATTCTTATGCATTAAGTAGATATCACCTTGTTGTTCAAGATGTAGTGGAGAGGCTGGAGGGAACTGCCTGAAAATGTAGAGCTGTGTTCCAGTAGCTGTGTTTCTTGATGATGATTGAACAATGATATAACTTTCACAATGTGACTGTGTGATTGTGAAAACCTTGTGTCTGATGCTCCTTTTACCTACCTTGTCAACAGACGAGAAGAACATATGGAATAAAAATAAATAATAGGGGTACCAAATGTTAAAATAAGTTTAGTATGAAATGCTAGTGGTAAATGAAAGCGAGGGGTAAGGAGTATGGTATGTATAACATTTTTTTCTCTATTACCGTTTTATTTATTTTTCTGTTGTCTTTTTATTTCTTTTTCTAAATCGATGCAAATGTTCTAAGAAATGATGAATATGCAACTATGTGATGATATTAAGAATTACTGATTATATATGTAGAATGGAATGATATCTTATTGTTTTGTTTGTTTGTTGTTATTTTTTTATTAATTAAAAAAATCAGTTGAAAAAAAAATAATTCTCTGAGGTTCATCTGCAGGTCCCTGCGATCCACCCAGGACAGGAGGCCCCAAGTCCCACTTCAGAGACAAAGCCTTGCATGGAAAGCCAGAAGTAGTCAAGAACCCAAGTCCCAGGCCACTGGAAAGCCAAAGGAAGTAAGAGCAGTGCCCTTTGCAAATTAAATACCACCCCCTTTCTTTGTTTTGCTGTCAAAAACTCATGCCAGAATTCAGCCTGGCACCATGTGATCAACGATTCCATCCTCACCAAAAGGGGGAAAAATGTATAATTAATAAAGTAGCAGTGGCAGAGAGAGTTCAAATAGAGTTCAAGAGGTTACTCTGGAGGTCGCTCTTATGCAAGCTTCAGGTAGACCTTGCTACCTATCATAGCTAGCCAAACCCTAGCCAAAACCATTCCAGCCAACCCTAAAGAACACTTAGGGCAACCTACAAGATTCTACAAAGGTTCCATGCACTAGGGTAACTTTCCAGAAACATACAACCTCCAGATGGGTCCCTGGACCAGAAAAGTCCTAAAATGCAGAGGGGCCAGCCTCTCCAGAACATCAACTAGTTCCAACCCCCATCCCGTATTAGTGACGGACCCCTCCAATATGAAAAAGTTAGAATGGCCGTAGACCAAACACCCCTAAAAAGAGGGACAGAAAGATCAAAGGTGATGGTGGAGTCATACAGAGAAGATGGGATTTAACAAATGAATATGAATGCTGAATCATTAAATTGATATCTCTTTTGGTCTCCACTATTTTAAAGCAGCTAGAAGTAAAAGCCTACAATTGTGAAATTGTAACCCATGTCAAACTCTGAAACATATTCTACAACTGATTGTGGTGCTGTGCTTTGAAATTTATAGCTTTTTTGTATATGTTATTGTTCACAAAAAAAGAAGGGAAAAAGTTGATTGTGATGATAAAAAAAAATATTTAAGCCCTCTAGCCTCCTATATTCTGGAGCAGCTAGAAGGAAAACTCTGAGAGGATGGTACGGTAGCCCATGACAAACTCTGGGATCTGTCCTGTAACTCCTTGTTGAAGAGTGCTTTGAAAGCTATTGCTTTTTTATTTCTTTGCTTTGTATATATGTTATACTATACAGTAAAAAACAGACAAAGAAAACAACTCATGCCAGTTGTGAAGGAGGTAGGGATCCTTTCCCAGAGTGTCTTCCCAGACCCCATCTCCCCACTGGAGAGAAGGTTGGGGTGTGCAGGGGAGCTGGATGCAATGGAGTTGCCCTAGGGATCTCATCCAACAGGTGGTGGGAAGCTGGAGCAGAAGTCTGTGGGAAAATGCCCCAGATGGTCTGCAGAAGATGCTCCTTTTCCAGTTAGGGCCTCCGCAGATCACTTCAAAGAGGTCATTGACCAGTGTGGGGTGCCAAGTGCCTGCTGAGCCGATGAGTCTTCAGGCTAGCCTCTAGGGGTTGGCCGTGTGTGAGCTGGATGGAGCACTCCCAACATTGTCCCATCTCAGCCCCTTTGGTCCCTTGGGAGTAAAATATGTTGGGCCTAGCAGTGTTCTCAGTGAATATCGCCACACCTGCACCTGCCCTTCCTCCTGCCACTGGAGCTCCTGAGAACACAGCCACAGGGCTAAGAAACAAGTGGGTCAGCAACTTTTCAGATCACGAACACAGCACCAAGAAAGCGTCCTTGCTGCACAGGGGAACCTGTGCCGGCGAAGCTCTCCCCTCCCTAGCCCCCAACCCAGATAAAGTTCACCCTTGCAGGGTGAGCAGGAGGCTGCTCCTTTGGTGGGGAATTTTTTTTGTCAACGGAAGCGACTTCAAAGCACCTGTTTTTTTCCACTCAACAATATCCTTATGAATAGCAACCAATAAAGATCATTCTCTGCCCACGCTGGCACAGAACTCAGTTAGGAGTGCCTCCCGGGAAGGGTTTGCAGACCCATCTGGCCTTTTCTCAGAAGCAGAGCGCCAGACCACATCCACTTCCACCCACTTCCCCCCACTCTCTAGCACCAGCCATGCTGGCATGGAGAACATGGCTGACCTCTCACTCCCTCGTCCTCTTTCTCACCTGCTCGGCAAGGCCTGGCCATGAGCACTGGGGAGTCCCCTAGCTCCAGAATGCCATCGGACGAAGCTGAGATGGGGGAGACGCTCTCCCCTGCCCTGTCCTTTCTCACCCACAGTGATTTCAATAGCAGCCCAGGCCCTTCTGGATGTCCCAGCGTGAGCAACCCAGACTGGCCAGCACGACCTTTGTGGACAAACAGGAACCAAAGAAGTCCCCAGTTCCCCTCTGCCCCCCGGCATTGTCCGTTCTGCAGGAAATGCAGGTGGGTCTTGGTTGTTCCAACTGTGGCCTCTCTATGGCCTGTTATTGCTTCCAGTGGAGTGTGAACAGTGGTGACAGCATGGACAAAATGTCCTGGCCCAACTCCCACGCCTTGGGCTCTGAGGGCCATTTATTGGGTCTGTTCCTGAGAATCATTAACAAGAGCAGCCATTTCTTGAACCTCAAACATATTTTCTCTCACACTGGCCCTGCAAGGTAAGGATGACGATTACACTCATTTTAGAGATGAGGAAATGGAAGTTCCAGGAAATTAGGTCCTCTTCTAAGACTGTGTGGTGCTCACGTGGCAGAGCAGGAGTTTGGACCCAGGGCTGAGGACCCCAACACCCAAGTGGTTGCTTTTGGCCCTACTGTGACCCTCCTTTTCAGATGTGCTTTGCAGAAGGAGATGCTCAGTTGGCTCCCAATGCCCCCACTTCCTATAGTAAATTTATGGGACCTTAAAAGAAGGTGTCAACTCAACTTCCCTTGGAGGAAGGGGGTGGCCTGCTGAGGAGAGACCTGGACCTTGAAAGTAATTTTTCCCTAAATGCCTCTAACTTATTGTTCTAGTTTGCTAAAGCTGCTGAAATGCAATATACCGGAAATGGAATGGCTTTTATAAAGGAAGTTTATTAAGTTGCAAGTTTACAGCTCTAAGGCTATAAAAATGTCCAAACAAAGGCATTCAGGGACAAATACCCTGATGTCCAAAGAAAAAGCCAAAGGGTCTGGAACACATCTGTCAGCTGGGAAAGGCATGTGGCTGGCATCTGCTGGGGTCTCTGGCTTCTGGTTTCAAACAGCTTCCCCAGGAGTGTTTTCTTTCTGCATCTCCAAACATCTGGGTCTCATCTTGGCTGTGTGGGCTCTGAAGCCTTCTCCAAAATGGTTCCCTCTTAAAGGACTCCGGTAGGTGACCCCAGCTTGAATGGGTGGAGACATAGCTCCATGGAAACCACCTAATCAAAAAGGTCCCACCCACAGTTGGGTGGGTCACATCTCCATGGAAACAATAAAAAAAATCCCACCCAGCATTGTTGAATGAGTATTAAAGAACATGGCTTTTCTGGGGTCCACAACAGTTTCATACCAGCACACTTATGAAAAAGCAAACAAAAGCATTGCAAGTTTGAAGTTTGCTTCCTGTTCACTTTGTATGTCTGGGGCCTTGTCCATCGGTGGCCACTGAAGAGACTGATTTTCAGTGACTCTGGGGATTGGGACAGCTCTAGGCCCGCCACGTGGGGGTCATAGCTACAGATTCTCAGTCAAGAAGCCCGAAGATGGGGCTGAGAACCCTTTGGAAATCCTCTCCAGGAAGCCTCTAGCCTGCATGCCTCTATTCCTACTCCCTTTCTTTCTTTCTGCCCCACCCCCACCCCCACCCACCCACACCGCAGGATGGCAGTTGTGCTGGAGGGCTCTAAGACCCTGGGGAGACAGGCTGGGGGCTGCAGTCAGTGGGGGGCCCTCCTCTTCCTGGATCAAGGCACCTTGGTCCATTCCGCCCCCCAACAGGGGCGCCAGATTCAAAAAATAAAAATACAGCACACCCAGTTACATTGAAATTTCATACAAAAAACCTTTTTGGTATAACTGTGTCCCATGCAATATTTGAGATATACTTATATGAAAAAATTATTTATCGTTTATCTGAAATTCAAATGTAACTGAGCACCCTGTATTTAATTGGGGAACTCCCCCCCTACCCACTCACCCCCACTGCTGCTCCATAGCCCCTCCCCCCAGGCTTAGCGCAGGGCAGCAAGCCAGGCTCCCGTGTAGGTGGGGGCAAGCGGAAAGGCTGGCTGGGCCGTGAGCAGACAAGCTGCCATTGTCCCACCCTCTCAGTGCACAGCTCTGCTCCCAGACGCAGGTTTTGGGTGTAGCACTTCCTGGCTTCTAGGAGGTCTATAGGTTTTCATGTCTTATTCTCCACTGAGCTGGGATATCTTCAGGGCTGATGCCCAGCAGCGTGTGGTCCCAGGGGCCGGGAGAGCTCAGTAGCAGTTCCATGGTGACTGGTGACCCAACACGTGCATGAATCAATGAGTCTAAATGCCCAGGGACTGACTCTGCTAGAACTGCAGGTGTCTAAGGGCGGCGACCTGATCTGACCAGTAGGTGCTCAGTAAATGTGTGTTGCATGAATCAGTATTTCCTACCTTGAATCTCTTCTTGGAGATGGTTGAAGGAACTCAGTGGAGGTGGCAGTGATTGCCTCAGAGGGAGCTGGGAGGGGGGGGGGCACACCAAGGGGCAGGGATGGCAGCGGGAGAGAGACCTGCTGTCGCTGGCAGAGGAGGTTAAGGAAAAGGAGAAGGGAGGCAAAGCAGTGATGGAGGCAAGGAGCCAATTGGAGCAAGATGCCAGGCCCCGGAGAGCGAGGAAAGGAATGCATGGACAGCCAGCCTGAAAGGCACCAGCGCTTGGGGAAGCCACTTCAGACACCGGCTTTCCCAGGCCAGTCCCAGAGGTGGGAAAGGGAGCGAGGGGGGAAGAGGCTGGCAGGAGCTGGCCCTGGCGGGTGGGAATCACGGCTCCCATGGGGGCGGGCGGCCAGTGGAGAGGACACAGAGTGGCGTGGAGCCCTGCGGGGGGTAGAGCTGGAGGGGCAGGGCTCTGGGGCCCTGGAGCGAGGCTGCCTGGCACAAGCCCCCAGTCCGGATGCCCCGAGCTTTCTGTTGGCCGCTGCGTGGGTGGGAACGGGGGAAGGTGGGCACTGCCAGGAGCTCGCCGGGGCTCCCCCTTGAGCCAAGTCTGGAGGGAACCAGACACTCCCTGGGCAGCCAGGGAGGGGAGGCGGCCACTCCTCAGCAGTCCTGCCCAGGGGAATCCTGGGAGGGAGACCGGCTGCCATCAGGCTGCAGCAGCCAAGGACCTCTGCCCCTCATGCCACCAGGGGGCAGCTTCTGAGGACCCCCTCCTGCCCTGTCCCAAAAGAGTGGCAGGAAAGGTGCCCAAAGCCTGGAGAATGGTCGGTTAGGGACGCAGCAGTTTGCAGACAGCAGCATTTTATTCAGTCAGATCACTTGCAAGAATGGAAATAGCTTCAGGGTTCTAGGGATTTTTTATAACGATTTTTAAAAACGATTTTATGATTTTTACTAACACATAAAAAAGTTACCTTGACTTCTGTTGATTGGATGACGGTTTGCCGATCTTACAGAGATGGGTTTAGGGCGGGGGGCTTTATTTCATATTGGGTCAAATGTAATTAACCAGGGGCTTGATTGACTATCTGGATGGGCCACGGTGGAGGGGATTTCAAATTTCTAAAGCTATCCAAAGGAAACTCAAGAAGGAATTCAAAGAGCAAGTAGGACACAGGCTTTGGGGCTCTCGGGGTCCCCAGAGCTTTCTCTGTACAATTTTATCAGTTTCCCCCCTTTTGGGCACTCCCTTAGTTATAAGGACTTGACCAAAGAGGTTGTTAGTCTCTCATTCACCACTAAAAGTCTCTATTGTTTCATCACCAATTTCACCAATCAGCTGAAGTTCAAGACTTTCATTGCTCCATTCACGCTGGGCTTTTATCTCCAGCTGTATCACTTGTCAAGTAGTGGCTGCATAGTAGCATTTAAGAGATCAGGCAAGGATGGTCTGCTAACCCTCAACCAACAACACCCCTGTTGACTCTTAAGAACACCTAGAGTTCAGACTGAGACTCTACAAAGGTTTCATGCACTAGGTTTGCCTCCTGGAACCTATAATTCCCAGAGGGTTCCTAGGTCAGATAAATCCTGAAACCCAGAGGGGCCAGCCTCTCCAAAATTATCAACTCAGTCTATCCCCCTGTCCTTTAGTGTGGACACCCCTTCTCAACATGAAAAAGTTAGAATGGGCATAGCCCAAAGACCCCTATAGACTGGGAGAGGGAATAAAGGAGAGGGAGGAGGTGTAACAGAGAAAATGGGATTTAACAAACGAGGATGGCTGCTCAATTCCTATATTAACATTCCTTCTAGCCTCCAGTATTTTGAAGCAGCTAGAAGGAAAAATCTGAGATGGT
This sequence comes from Myrmecophaga tridactyla, assembly GCA_004026745.1. NCBI lineage: Eukaryota > Metazoa > Chordata > Mammalia > Pilosa > Myrmecophagidae > Myrmecophaga > Myrmecophaga tridactyla. The sequence goes on from PVIY010005802.1 coordinate 6,957, forward strand.
GGGATAGTAGCCCATGACAAACCCTAGAATCTATTCTGTAACAACTTGTTGAAGTGTGCTTTGAAAATTATTCCTTTTTCTTTCTTTGCTTTGTGTATATTATATTATACAATATTTTAATTTTTATTATATTATACAATAAAAATTAAAAAAAGAGATCAGGCAATGAGTGAAAGATGTTATGAATATGATTAAGAGGATAACAAGTGCTCCTATTAGGATATCTCAGAGCCAAGGCCCCCACGATCCTAGAAGCCAGCCAAAAAGAGACTCAGACCAACAGATTCGGGAGCTGTGTAAGCTGATTTGGTTGCTTCCCAAGCATGGGTGTCAGCTGCCACTGCCCTTTGGTTAACAATCACATTCTCTTGACCATCACTGACAAACACACTGGGTCCCTCTAGTGCACAGACACCTCCTTGGGAAGCCAGAATATAGCCTAATGCTCATCAGTTTTGTAGAGTCACTTTGTGAAGTTCCAATACTTTGTCAGCTACTGAGCTGATGGCTGCCCCAGGTGGGAGATAGATTGCTCCAACTCTAAAGTTACCTTTTCTAATGGCATCTGTATCTTATAAAGCATCTTCCAACAGAGAGATGGCTGGCCCGATAACAAGGGAGATGATAAAAGGACAGAACACCCCTTGCATTTAGCCTGGGTTATGGGTTTTTCCATGATCCCTTTAGAGCTGCCTCTAACCTGGCAATAGTCTCTCCACGAGTTTCTGCAGTGTGGAAAGAGGTCATAAGAGCCCTCAGGTTCCTATTTTTCCCATTTGGAAGCTGTTCATAAATACCCATTTGGGGAATAGCATCATAGCTGTCATCCCCATTGTTGTCTGGTATTTTATTCCCATTTAACTAGCAGTCTCCTTTGCCTGAACTTTCAGCTCGCCAGAACTTTGTGCCTGGAGTGGGATAAATTCTTATGTTATTAGAACTTTGGGGTGTTTGGAGAAAATGGTGTCTCTAAAGGGGGTCTGGCCACTACAATGTGCTCCTGGCTCATGAAAATAAAAGGAGTCTTGCCATATAGAAACTGAACATTTATTATGCCCCACAGGGTGGTCATTTTTATCTATCTGGTTTCTGGTAAAACACCACATTCCTTGGGTTAGAGAGGCCACAACATAATCCTAAAGCACAGCCTAGAGTCATTCCCCAAAGGACATCTATCTTGTTAGGTATCTGACATCAGGCCCAAATCTACAAGTGTCAGGGGAATGGTTATTAGGGGAATACCTGTTTAGGGACTAGTGGGTAGGGGGCACAGACCCATCAGTGGGTCTGATTAGTTTCATTTTCTATTTGTTGTTCTAGAAGGACAAGGGAACTGTGTTCAAAGTAGGAGTACATAGGGAAGAAACAGGGTAAAGAGAAGATAGAAAATCACTGGGATGGAGATTGGGCATTATAAGGGGTACTAGATGAATTAGAAGATGTTTATACAGAGGATGAAAAGGAAGAGACAAAATAAGAAATGGAAATTCAGATGTATTCTTGGGTGTCATCTATTTGTTCCAATGTCTTGCACAGAAGCTGTCTACAGCAGTTGCTGTTTGCTTCCGGAATCCTTGTGTCAATTTTAGCCTGACATCTGAAATGGAAATAACCTCCCAAGAGCTTGGAGTACTTTTTAATTGTGATACATGATCCCAGGGGTCAATTCCCAGTAGTTTTACTGCCATAGTGGTGGCCAATAAGACTTGATAAGGAAATTTCCATGTGGGTTCCAATGTAATCTTTCATTGATGCCTCTTCCAGGATATTAAGTCTCTGAATTGAAGGTCACCTAGAGTCTGCTGTACAGCGATCCAGGGAAAGGAAACTTTAGCTCTGTGAATGGTGGCCAAGTGGGTCCCTTACAATAATTAGCAATTTCGTATTGTAATAGATTGGAGTCCAGTAAAGTAGGAGACCCATTATAATTTCATAGGGGGTTAGCCAGTGTTTTCCCAGTGTGTTAGATCTTATGACCATCGAGGCTAAGGAAAGAATCCTAGCTTTTGGTTGATGGGTAAGACTTTGTAAATTTCCTTGGTTACAGTTCCAGTAAATTGGGAGCCTCTATCACTTTATAAAATAGCAGGAATTCCATAGGTAAGAAAACAAAGTCTAATAGTTTCTTCTTCTAGCTATGTGAGGACAGTAGCCTTGTGACAGGAAAATCCTCTATCCATACAGAAAATAGACATAAAATAACAAGGATATATTTGTATCCCATAGAAGGGGATTGCTGATGGTCTAAGTATTTGATCCCATCCCACCTTTACAGTTTTACCAGGGTTGTTTTAATTGACAGTTGGAACATGGTTTATTTACCATCTTATTTAAAGTTCCCCCCACTTTTTTGGGTGAAGATGAAGCTCTAACCTTTAGCTGACTGCAAGCATTTTCAGAGAAGCATCAGGGTAAAACAATGTAACTGACAAGGAAATTTGATTGTTTCTGAGGGATGTAGCATTTTTTTTAAGAGTAACTATTGGTCATAGTTTTAGTATTTTTATTATATAATCTCTAGATGTTTATGGGAATAGCATTTTACCCCATGCAAATTTAACCAATAGAATGTTAGAAAATCTCTTTTAATTTGATAGCACTTCCCATGCAACTCATAACATATCAAACGAATCTAACTATTTCATAAGGGGAAAGAACAAATCCTTTGTGATTTGCCAAGGTCCCAAAGACAATTTAAAAGACAGCTTGAAATAAAAATGTATCCTTTAGGTTTGATTTTAAGAAGGCAAAATGTGAAAAGTTGTCAGGAGGTTTATTATAGATCAGCGATAAACCATAATTGGTTACCTCCTTAACCAAAGTGACAACAAAAGATTTTAAAAGTAAATATAGGTGATAATGTGATTGTAAAAAGAAAAAGGAATAAAACTGAGTTCTTTTAAAAGTGAGAAAACTTGTTCTCTTAAACAATAAAGGGTGATGGGTCAATAAATATATCAATGATGACATTATTCTGACATGACAGAATCTTTGCCTTCTAGGCAGAGTACTTAGATGGTTAAGAAAAATCTTTTATAACCTCTTAATAAGAGCAAACCAATAATCCAAGCAAATGTCATGATCATAACAGAGAGAAAACAAAATTCTAGTTTTGCGTGAATATACCAGTTGATATGAAAGCTCTTAAAAAAAATCAAGCCTATCAAATCTTAGTGTTGACCATGACAAATTCATTTCTACAAACCTTCTACATACTTAAATTCCCAAAAAGATCTTGGAAATTGTCTTTATGCTGAAATCCGACAAAACACAATGGCTCTTGAAATAAAGTTCGTCTGAGTAATTCCTCGGTTTGGTTAAAAACAGATTTACATTTTTCCTTTAACACTTAATAGATAAAGTGCTAGCTTGTCTGATTAGTAAACCTTTATAAATTTAGGAAGAATGTACCAAGTAGAATAAAATTGTTTGCTCATATTGCAGATAACATCGATAACTCAGAAGGCACAGCTGTTCTTATTTAACTAGCAATATTAGTTTTGCCAAAGGTTTACCTAAATTATGTGCACTTGAATTTAAAAACATTTTGATGTCCCTTTATGAATACTTTTCACATTGGAAATAACAGGAGTGTGAATGCCTTAATTTCTGGGACTTCAGGAGTATTAATTTATATGTAAACACTTATTTATCTTTAAGCAATTTAAGTAGAACTCATTTAAGGATTTCTATATAGCAATTTGGTATTACCGTATGGAAGGAGGAAAACATACATCAAACATATTGACAGACACAAATAGAGAGCTTAAGCTTTCATTAAATGTTTTCAACCATAGGTCAGACACAAAAACACAGAAACACAGAAATGCAATACTCACTAGTTTATACTAAAGAACTAGCTTTCTCTCCTTCCTCCACTCTTATATTGTTATCAGAATGTTCGTTCTTGACAGTTGGGACAAGTTTAGGTTATTTACTTAATATGAGGGCTAAAGCTTTTACATCAAAGTTCATGAAGCAGACTTTTAAAATTTTCTTTGCCCTGATGTATAATCTCAGAAACATTGTCCTACTTCTCAGGCCTATTTGACCTTCAGGTTTATTGTGGGAAGAGTAAACTTGTGGGTTCCTTTCTGGGTTAGTCCAACCAGGTTTTACAATCCAGGACTTAGCATCTGAAGTTTGGTTTGCACTTTCCTCCTCTTTGTTCTGTGTTTGGCCTTTTGCTTTGCTAATGAATTTTTTTAATTGAGAAATCTTCACACACATACATTACATACATGGTGTACAATCAATGGCTCACAATATCATCTCATAGTTGTGTATTCATCACCATGATAATTTTTAAATTAATTTTTATTAATAAAACCAGTCAACATACAATAGGAACATTCTTTTTTCTTTCATCACATAGTTGTATATTCATCATTGTAATCATTTCTTAGAACATTTGCATCAATTCAGAAAAAGAAATAAAAAGAAAACAGAAAAAAAAAGTCATATATACCATACCCCTTACCCCTCCCTTTCATTGATCACTAACATTTCAATCTACTAAATTTATTTTAACATTTGTTCGCCCTATTATTTATTTCTTTTTAATCCATATGTTTTTATCTATCTCGGTAAGGTAGATAAAAGAAGCATCAGACACAAGGTTTTCACAATCACACAGTCACATTGCGAAAGCTACATCATTATACAATTATCTTCAAGAAACATGGCTACTGGAACACAGCTCTACAGTTTCAGACAGTTCCCTGCAGCCTCTCTGTTACGCCTTAACTAAAAAGGTAATATCTATTTAATGCGTAAGAATAACCTCTAGGATAACCTCTCGACTCTGTTTGGAATCTCTCAGCCATTGACACTTTGTCTCATTTCACTCTTCCCCCTTTTGGTCAAGAAGGTTTTCTCAATCCGTTGATGTTAATTCTCAACTCATTCTAGAGTTTTTCTCAATCCCTTGATGCTGAGTCTCAGCTCATTCTAGGATTTCTGTCCCACGTTGCCAGGAAGGTCCACACCCCTGGGAGTCATGTCCCATGTAGAGAGGGGGAGGGCAGTGAGTTTGCTTGTTGTATTGGCTGAGAGAGAGAGGGGCCACGTCTGAGCAACAAAAAGAAGTTCTCTTGGGGGTGACTCTTAGGCCTAATTTTAAGTAGGTTTAGCCTATCCTTTGTGGGATTAAGTTTCATATGAACAGACCCCAAGATTGAAGGCTCAGTCTATTGCTTTGGTTGTCCCAACTACTTGTGAGAATATCAGGAATTCTCCACTTGGGGAAGTTGAATTTTTCCCCTTTCTTGCCATTCCCCCAAGGGGGCTTTGCAAATACTGTTTTATTCACTGTTCAAATCACTCTGGGATTTATCAGGGCATCACTCTGGACAAACCTACAAAATCTCATGGTTAAGGGATGATTTTAATTATTGAATCATTATATAAATGTTCCTTTTGCTTTTGGGATTTTGGAGTAGACAAAGGAAAGCACCCGGAAGCCCTGAACTATAATTAAGCTGTTTTGGACATCTGGAGGGATTGTAAAAAGCCCTTATCTTTTACCTGATGCCTGAGTGGCTATTATCTGGTTAGTCTCTTATAAGCCTCAGCGTTAAGAAAAATGACCATTAATTAACCTCAGTCCCTTTCGTTTGTAAATGATATCCGCTGGGCTCAGCCTTCTTATGTTAACCTATGCTAACAGCATTTACTTTTCGGTTCTTCTAGGTTGTGCCATGGAAGGATAAGATAGTTCCTGTTAAATTCTGTTAGCTTATGTTAACATTGTTTTCTTTTCTACTTTGAACCTCCTATTCACACTATTGTGACGTGTGCTTTAAATTTACTATCTGAAATGATCTTGTCTCCCCTTGTGAGAATCCCCTTTGTTCGGGGAGACAGATTTTGGGCCCTCAGGCTCTCTGCTCTCCTGCTGCACAGGTAATCAACTCTTCCTCTCTTTGAAACCCGGGTGTCTCAGGAGTTGGTTATTGAGCATGTCGGGCAGAAGAATCCACAGCCTTTGTCCGGTTACAGGGTTTGACAGACAGTGGATTAATCATTT
>PVIY010005802.1:13084-91911 GCA_004026745.1 Myrmecophaga tridactyla
TGAATATATGTTCTCTCTCTCTCTCTCTCTCTCTCTCTCTCTCTCTCTCTCTCTCTCTCTCTCTCTCCCCCCTCTCTCTCTCTCCCTCTCTCTCTCTCACACACACGTCTAAAAAAAGTTTCTCTAAGTGGCCACTAAAAGACAAATCACCCTTTGTCGATCCACCCCCGCACAGAAAGTCCCAGGTCCGCAGCGTGAGTAGAAGCCAGAGTCTCAACAGGAGGCAGAGAGGAAGACAGAGCAGGAAGGAAGAGCCCCAGATGCTCCAGCAGGATGCAGGATCCCACGCTGACCGAGCAGGGGCCCCAGGTGAGGGGACCTTCCGGACAGGTGTCTGGCACTGACTCCAGGCTGTGTAATGGGTGATCCAGGTCGGGAGCTGGCTCAGCGGGCCTCCTAGATTCTGAGAGAGGCAGAAGATTAGACAGCTGGAGGGAGAAATGAAAAGAAATCAAATCGAAGCTCTGATGATAGAATCAAAACCAACCCTAAACCAAAGTCCCGAAAAAAAGGAAGGGGTTCGCTGGGATGCGGCGTCTTGGTGATTGGACACCAGAGCCCGCAGCCCCAGAGACCCCCCAAACGTGTTGAAAGACAAACGCAGCCGAGTTTGCAGACTACAGCATTTTGTGCAGGACGCCAAAGTTTTGTTGCAACCAAGAAAGCCAGATCACTTGCAAGAATGGAAGTAGCTTTTGGGCTTGGTTGGCTCTGGGGGGCAGCTGGCCATGTGGGGGGCTCACTTTTCAAAACACATGAAGATGAAACTCAAGGTGGAATTCAAAGAGGATGAAGGGCATGGGGTTCTTTGTTTTTCTGCTCCGAGGGGTCCCCAGGGCTTTCTCTGGAGAATTTTATCAGCAGGGACTGGGTCAGCTCATCTGGTCACCCCTACACTCACCCCACGCCTACACAGGACCCCACACCTAGCAGGCGCTTAGAACACGTTTGCGGCCAAAGGAATGAAATAACTGAATGAGTGAGTGAATGAAGCCTGGCGATTGCTGCTGAGACTCAGGGCTGGCCCCTTGGGGGAGGTCTCTGGGCACCTTCCCCCGTGAAGTGTGGCTTTCCAAACGGGGCCAGGGACCGCGAGGCGCCTGAGTTCTCACACCGCATCTGCAGGGGCGCGGGGCAGGGCAGCCCAAGGCTGGGCACCACCTCCACCCCGACACCTCTCTGCATAGCCACCTCCCCATATCCTTCCAAAGGCACCCCTCCCTCCCCAGAGCGTCCCCAGCACGGGTAGCTCTCCCCGCGGGGCACACTCGGTAGAAATCCCCACTCCCCAACTTCCTAGCCTTGTTTTTGAACCTCCGTATCTGCATCCATGAGTCCTGAATGCAATAAGTGACCTAAAGTGTCATTGGCCGGTGGCAGTTCTGAGGCTCCTGGTGGGCAGGGGCTGTGTCCCCTTTGCTCACTGCCGCGTCTGCCCCTGCTGCTTGGCCACAGCCCGGGGTGCAGTCAGCTCTCTGGGAAGAGGTGCTGCCTTGCTGGCCTGGCAGGCTGCTGAGGGAGGCGGGGCTGATGGTCAGGGAGCGGGGCGCAGGTGGGAAAGTTTCAGAATTGCAGAGAGGGACCAGCTCCCTCCGAAGCCCAGCCCAGAAGGGAATATGTGTGATGGCCACCCCAGGGCTGCCTCCGGGGGGCTGGGCGGTCGGGGCCACCGCTGGGGCAGCCTTTGTGCTCCCCCCGCCGACCCGGAATTTCTCTAGTGACCCAGATTTGTGGCCAGACACTGGTCACTGGTCTATTCCTGCTGGGTTTGGCGAGAGCCAGGGTTTCCAGTTTTAGTAAATGCAAATACAATACGCCAGTTGCATTTGAATTTCGGATAAACTATGGCTAGTTTTCTAGCGTATGTTCCATGCAATCTTGGGGACATACTTATACTATACAATTGTTTGTGGCTTATCTGAAATGCAAATGTGACGGGACCCCCTGCAGTTTCTCCCCCAGCTCTGGCTGCAGCAGGTCAGCGGCCAGGGGCAGAGTGGGAGGGAGCCGTTCCTACCAAGAGCACTCTGAATCCAAGTCAAGCAATGCAATGGGGTCTGTCGCTTTTCTGTGCATAGGAAGGGAGCATTTCATATTCTCCATGTCCTGCAAGAGAAAACAGAAGGATGGAATTGCCGCTCTCTGCCTTGCTTTTTTGCGGGCCCGGCTCTTTACTTTCAATTCTCAGCTTAAACGACAGGTCCCCAGAGACCTTTCTTGCCCTCCGCCCCAGCCCGTTATTCACGTTCAGTGTTGAGGTGGCCCCGATTACCATAGAGATGGAGTGATGCCTTTGCTTTTACTTCCTTGGCCTCTTCTAGCTCGAGGATGGGCATGGCGGAGCCTGCAAGCTGCAGACCTGGGGTCCTTTGACCCCACCCAGCTCGCAGATGCAAATGCTCCCGGGGCCTAGCAGTAGGCACTACCCCCAAAGGCACTCTCCATTCCTAATGCCGCTTTAGGCCTCAGGACTGCAAGTTCTCATCACGTCCGAGCCCTCCCCCACCACCCCTCACCTGGAAGCCCTGCCTGGCAGCCCGGAAGCCACCCTCCCTCCCTCCCTCACTGCCCCCTCCTAGTCTCCGATGTCCCTCCTCCTTCCCCCGCCGCGGCCTGGTCTCACCTTCTGGATTTGCCACACACTGGTCACTAATATTACTCATGAGGGTCATTTTAATAGTACCTGTTCCCAGGCCCCGCCCTCCTCCCCACCACATAGGAATTGGCACCCCACTTCTCAGGGGCACACTACAGACAGAGCGGTGCTGCCGAGGGGCTGCAGCTCCTTTGCTTTGCCAAGATGAAAGTTGTTGGTGACTTTTGTTTGTTTTTGAAAAGTTTTCTTTTTATTTCACCTGATATATACACACAGTTCTATAATTTTACTTAATAAAATTTTCACACTTTGTGTTCTAAACAACTTGGCCAAACTTGAACTTAGGAGAGAACGAAAACAACAACAAAACTACCTAGCTCTAGAAGGGGGAAACTGAATGTAGCAGAGGAAGTATCCCATTTCTCCAATTTCTTCATCTAGCATATGTTTTCTGTGTATGGAAAAGGAGAAGCTCAAAATTGTTATCTGATAATACTCCACTTAAGAATGTACGAGAATATCATTTCTGTAAATTAACAGCAGTTTCTTGATTGAAGAATTATACTTTTAATTTTCTTGGTAGCCTTCCTAGGAACAAGTATACATGTTTAATATATCCAACTCATTTTTCCATTGCCTCTAAGTTAAAGACATTTTCATTATCATAGTTCACAGTGTTTCACAGTAAAATGGCTTCAGTCATTTCCTACATAAGGGGTAGATTGTTAACAAACAAACAAAACCCTGCCTTTTAGAATCCATTGAAACCGTCAGCATCATCCAGATAGTAAGAGCAGCCAAGTAGAACTATAAATGCCACAAAAATAAATCTGTCAACCCTTAGAGCTTGTGAATTGCATATTTATATTAGCTAAATAGGGAAGCTCTCAGGAAGGCGGCCCATATGCCTGTAACAGTGGGAATCACTCACTCATGTCGTGTCCCTTTGTCTTTTGTGAGTTCGTACCTTTTCCTCAAAAAGGCCAGAGCCTAGGTCATAGGTCAAGAGCAGGCTGCGCGCCTCCCTGCCCATTCCCACTCTCGAGGACATCTGTCTGGCAGAGAACATGCCTGGAGATAATTTTGTGAAAAGTATAGTGGTTTCCGGTAGGCAGAGACGATGGGATTGAGCACCGAGTTGGCATGCGACAGAAGAATGACCACGTTCATTGCCCGCTTGGCCTTTTCCTTCACTTGAGCTGGCTGAAAAAAGAGTGACACAGTTTATGGCATGTACTGGTAACCAGCACAGAGCAAAGATCCTCATGATCATGGCCAAGGATTTGGCTGTGTGACTCTCCCCCTGGAGGGTGGTCCCCAAGTGGTTCATTGGCTCTGAGTGCTGCAGCTGCTTGCAGGCCACCATGAAGATCTTGATGTAGATCACCAGCATTATGAGCAGTGGGGGTAGGACACCCCAATGAAGTTGAAATATACCACGTAGCTCATGGGGACCACATTCTTAAAGAGACACTTCACAAGGCAGCAGCCTCCATTGGTGGTTCCCTCTGTGCAGTTGGCGACCCTGTCTCTGCTGTTCCACCCCAAGAACGGAGTCAATCCAGTGCCAAAGGCAAGGACCCAGAGGATGCCAATGACACTTCTTGTGCAGGTTCCAGTGACCAAACGCTTGTACCTGAGTGGGGCACGGATGGCCAGGTACCTGTCAACGGCCACGACCAGGAGCCAGAAGATGGAGCTCCGTGTGAGCATGAGCACAAAGCAGACGAGAGAGAGTCAGCTGTGGACGTCAGTGCAGAAACCCAGGCTGATGGTGATGGCAAAGGGGATGGCCAACAGCCCCTCCGCCACGTCGGCCGCCGCCAGGGACACTAGGACACAGTTGATGGGCATCTGTAGCGTGCTCGATGTGCCCACCTCAGCACACACCAGCACATTGCCACCACAGACAGCCACTGACAGTGCGATGATGGCCAGCTCCAACGCCACCCACAGCGCGTCCTGCGCCTCCATTGGTACTTTTATAAGAACTGTTTGAGTGGTGGGATGGGGATGGAAACCCAGATGGGGGGAGGTGAGGAGATGATAGGAATGAAGACATGGAGACAGCATGTTTAGATAAGTCTTTCGAGAACTTTGCTTCAGAGAAGAGAGAAACTGATGATACAAAAGTGAAAGGGATCACTGTAGGAGCAAAGTCCTTATAAAGATGAGGGGGCTGGGACCCAGAAGGCATGTGGAGGGGCCGGCATTATGGAGGCCCAGGGATGTGTTATCTGAGGTAACAGGAGGGAGGGCAAGATGAGTGAGTACAGATGCAAGTGCTTGGCAGTTTTAGTGATCAGTTCTGGTCTGATTTTTACTGTCTCTGAGATGGTTGAAGGAAGAGGCATCAGCTGGGAGTGGAGATGGGAGGGAGGTTTGAGGAGAGAGGAGAAAATGTGAAATTATTTGGGAAAGGGGAAAAACACACATACTTGAGGAGTGTCTTAGGACACTGGATGGTGTTGAGCGCTCCTCTAAGATTTCTTGAGGCTTAAGACTGAGATTCTGAAGGGAGACCAGTCACCAGAGGGGAAACCCCTCCCTTTGGTCTTGGTCCAGAATTGAACAAAATCAACTTTCTCTGCATTCTTGTGAATCTTCAGCCTCTATTGGAGCTTTCCTGATGGCTCAGGTCTGCTCCATCAATTTCATACCCTCCTTCAGTCATCATCTCATCTCTTCCCTCTCATTCATAAGCTTCTAGAAAGAATTGTTCACACTGTTTATTTCCACTTCTGCACCTCTCACTCAGCCCTCATCTCACTCTAGGCAGGCTTCCGGTCTAATCCTCTACCCAGATAGCTCTGGTTACATTGATATTAAATCCAATGGACCTTTGCCATCCTCACCTTACTCGACCTCCTAAGAGCATGTTGTGGGTTGAATTATGGCCCCCTAAGAAGATGGGGGTTCAAGTCCTAACCCCCCATCCAGTGAATGTGACCTTATTTGGAAATAGGGTCTTTGAAGATATGATTAGTTAAGAAGAAAGCAAACTTTCCTAAAGTGGGTCCTAATTCCAATATGATTGGTGTCCATATAAGACAAGGAAGTTTGGAGCCAGACAGATAGATCCCAGGGAGCAGACCATAGGAACACGGAAGCAGAGACGAGTTTCGCTGCCACAAGCCAAGGAATGCCAAGGATTGCTGGTAACTGTTTTCTTGCCAGAAAATGGAAGATGCAAGGAAAGGTTCTCCCCTATGGCTTTTCTGCTGACACCTTGATTTTGGACTTTCAGTCTTCAGAACTGTGAGGAAATAAATTCCTGTTGTTTAAAGCCATCAGTTTGTGGGACTTTATACCAACAGCCCTAAAAATGAAGACAGCCTTTGACTCAACACTCCTTTCTCCTTTGTTTCTGTAATGCACCACCGTCCTGTTTCTCCCTTCCTCTCTGGTCACTTTTTTTCTCTCCCTTTTGCTGGCTCCTTCTCTTCTAATGGAAATTAGACATTGGGAGTTCAAGCCTCCCCCCTAGAACCATTCTCTTCTCACTCCCTTTCTAGGTGATCTCACCCTCTCCTGGCTTTAATATCCACTTATGTGCTGATGACTCCCAAATTCTGCTCTGCAGTCTGGACCTCACCTCTTACGACAAAGCCCGTGGATCTAACTGTCTTCCTGATATCTCCTCTGGGATTTTCCACGGGTACCTCAAACTCGACATGGCCCAAACCAAGCTCATGATCTTCTCCCTCAAGCCTGGTTCTCTTCCAGCGTTGCCTATCTTTGGAGGACACAACCTTTATGCATTTTTCCTTCTCATCCACTTATACAATTCATAACTAAGTGCTGTCCATTTTACGCATTGATCGTGCAAATCCATCAGCTTCTCTTTGTCTCCACCCTTCCAGTCCAAGCCACTGTTGTCTCTACCTGGGACTGCTGCCAGAGCCCCCTAAGTGATCTTTGCTTCAACTCTGGCTCTTCCCAGTTGGTAGGGAGAAGAGTGTAGGGAGAATATTTTTAAAAGTGGAAATTTGTTTACATCACCCCTTCTGCTTGAAACCCTCCAGAGGCTTCCAGACGCTCTTATGATAAAGCCTCAAATGCTCAGCATGTCTGCAAGGCCTGCACAGCCTGATTCTGCCCTGTGCACACATGCTGGCCTTCCCTTTCTCTGCCCCAGCCGCACTGGCCCACTTTTACTCCCTTACACTCACTGTGGTCTGGGCCTCTGTCCCCCTGGAGCTGGCTCACAACTCTTTCCCTGGCACCTAGCTTGGTGCCTGGCCTGCCCCAGAATACATGCTCACTGTTCATTACACTTGGATTCATACAAAGTCCTGGATTATACATGCACACACAAATTACCTAGATACACACACATGCATAAGTTTACATATACTCACAGCACACAAGGATAGACATGGATACAGACATGTGTGTGCACACACGCTCCCCAATACCTATATATCTTCAATTTCAGAGCCAGTTTGTGCCAACTTTAAAGAAAAGAAAGGTAGAGAAGGGTGTCTTAGAGTGGGCAACTCAGCCTCAAGATGTGGGCTGCTCCCTTCACTTATGAAGATGCTCAAATGGCCCATCTTTCTTGTAGGACATGTATCCTTGGAGTCCCATCCCAGCCCCACAGATTCCATCCTTTGACTGGTTTGACTGAATTTAATGAGGGATATTGGTGGGATTTTTTTTATTGTTTGTTTTCCCAAGAGGGTTGGGGATGGCCCAGCTGCCGCAGCTATTATCTTATTCTTGGGGTTAGGGGTTGGGTGGCTAACGACAGCCCAACATCACCAGCTTCTCTCTGGGACCCGACTTGGTCCCCATATTGAGAGAAGGGGATCTGGCCTGCAAGTTCTTGTTGTCTAGATCTCTCTGAACCCCATCCTTCATTGCTGCCAGAGTATTTCTGGGTCAGCTTCCCAGGCCCCTTCCCCTTATTCTGACTCAAGACCTCCAGTTTTCTGCCCTCTGTGTCCTGGCAGGGGTAGGCTCTCATGCTTCTTTTATTCCCCAACCTCATTTTCTAATGAACAAATGAATGAACACGTCTTTGTTGGAACCTACAGCATATAGCTGCGCCTCCTCTACTATCTTTACCTCTGCTATTACAGTTTTGGACCATAAACTGTGTTGTTGTCTTGTGGTCTCTGGAACTGGAAAGTCCCAGGTCTGAGTCCAGGCTCTGCCACTTTCCAGCTCCGGCCTTGTCAGGTTGCCACCATCGCGGCACCCCAGTGTCTCTGCTGGAAATGAGGAGCCAAACGTCCCCACCTCCTAGGTCTGGTGAAGTTGCCCATGACCACACCACCAGAAAGTGACGGAGCCCTTCCCACCGGACACGAGGTCTCTTTCCAACAGAGAATATGTGAAATAATCCAGAAGTGGTCACAACACTTCTGCTGTTAAAGATACTGTTTGGGAAAATGTGATTTTGGGGGCCCCTCAGTTTGATCCATGCTCAACCCTAGTTATTCTCTGCCCAGCTTGGAGAGAGACTATGGAATGTTCTCCCAGCTGGCCCTGCCAGGTTCCCAGGCCCTCCCGCTTCTCTCCCCTCCCCATCCTCGGGGCAGCTTGTCCTTGGCACCTACAAGCCCCTCTCTTGGGGCCTGGAGCCAAGCCCAGCTCAGCTCTGAGCATCGAGAGCCTCAAGGAGCAGCAGCCTTTGTCAGAACTAAGAGGGCCCAGGCCTGGGACTCAGCTCCAGGGATCTTGAAGAGGTTGGCGAAGGGGTCAGGTTTTCCAAGTCCCACCTCACCAGGCACCATTTAAAGTGCCCGGCCCAGTGCCCGGCCAACATGGAGCAACAGAGAAAGCACTATTATAAGTGTTAAGAGTAAGTTTTTGGAGGCAAAGTTATTTTAGGTAAAAGACAACATCTCTCAGAACTTTGGGGTGAAATCTTCCATTTTTAAAATGAATTCAAATAAAAAAACACAGTGTCACAACTTTATCTCAACAGGACAAGCATCCCTTTGGTGGTTTGGAGAATGTGGTTGCCGTGTCTTTAAGGCATTTGTGGGGGAATTATAGGGGTTTTCAGGTCCCACCACCCTGCGTGTGGTGCTGAGCCCAAAGCAGGGCTTGTCCCAGGACTGTGGATGGGGAGAAGGTCACCAGCCTCTTAGCACAGACCCCTCAGGGAATACCAGTCTCAGAGAGGAGGGGGGGTCACTTTGTCTGCCTCGTTTCCCTTTTTCTTTCCTTTTCTCACCATTCCTCTGGCTGGAAGTGGAGGGGAAGGAAGGAAGTGCTTTCTGTCTCCTTTTCATTATATTCTGAGCCTCTGCTACCCCTAGCATATGATGAAATGGGCTTCTTCTTGGTATAATAACAGGAACTGCATCAGCTGGTTCTACTAGAGAAACTGAACCAATAGGATGTATATATGCAAAGAGATTTACTGCAAGGAATGGGCTTATGTGATGGGGGTCTGGTGAGGGGAAATCTACAACAATGCCTTCACAGCATCACCTAGCTCAGTGCTGATCAAATGACTGGGTGCTATAGCCTCACAGGAAGCAAAGGCATTAGAGGGGAAACATCCAGACCTCTTTTCCCCAGAGGAAGCCTGGCTTTCAAGACTATTGTCTGGTTGTGGACCCAAACCTCCTGTTTGGGGTATCCAAAGTGGATTCCATCTTTTCTGTTCTTCCTATGATGGGAATTAGAAACCCATCATGGGAAGAGGGAAAAAGAAGAGGCCAGCAGTAAGACCAGTAAGCTCCCATTGGAAAAGAGCAGGTAGGAAAGGGGGGTGGGGAGCTGGAAGCTAGGAATGGTGGACGCAGACTCTGGACATGCCAGAAAGGCCATGTCCACACGGCCAAAGCTGAGAGAGAGAGATGAGGGTGTGGACGATGGCGGGCACAGCACAGAGAGAGCACTGTCAGCTTGAAAGTAGGTGTGCTGGTTTGTTATGTCCCCCAGAAAAGCCATGTTCTTCTAATCCAGTCTTATGGGGCAGACCCACTGCTGGGTGGGACCTTTTGATTAGATTATTTCTGTGGAGATGTGACTTTGCCCATTCAAGGTGGGTCTTAATTAGTTTACTGGAGTCCTTAAAAGAGCTCAGAGACAGAGAGCTCAGAGCCCATGCAGAGAGCAGATGCCTAGATGCGGCCTTTTGGGAATGCAGCAGGAGCCGGCCGTAGGGGATGTCAGAAGGACCCACAGGAGCTGAGAGAACTTTTTGAAACCAGAAGCCAGGAGAGAAGGCCAGCAGATGTCGCCATGTGTCTTCCCATGTGACTGAGAAACCCCAGACACAATCGGCCTTTTTTGAATGAAGGTGTCCTCTTGTTGGTGCCTTAATTTGGACATTTCCCCAGCCTTAGCATTGTAACTTGTAACTTAATAAATCGTCTTTGTAAAAGCTAGTCCATTTCTGGTATAATGCGTTCTGGCAGCTTTAGCAAACCAAAACAACAGGTGACGCCAAAAGGGAACAGCCTTCTGGTGCTGGAGGTGATGCCACTCACTTCCTAATTTGCTGCTCTTCCAAGAGGCAAATCTCATGCTCAGTCGCTGCCCCTGGAGGCCTGGGAAGCCCTGGGCAGCTGAGCCCATGCTGGCCAAATCTTCCTATTGCTGCCTGCGGGTCAGGGTGGGCAGCCCGATAGCCTGATCCCTTTGTCCCTGGGGTGAGGCCTGGGGCCTGACCAGAGCCCTGACAATGCTTTCGAAGGGCCACCTGTGTCCTCATTTGCTGCCACCTGTGGCCCGTGCTGTCGAGTGCAGGAAGGTGGATTTACCAAACCCAAAGGCAAAGGGACCCCCCAAGAATGGGCATGAGGAACTTGCATTTCCTCCAGGGCTCTGTGTCATGTGTTTCACATTTTCAAGGGCCAGAATATTTCAGTTTATGGAGAATTGGCAATAGCGCTTGGAAGTCCACTTTTCCTTCTCATGTACTGAAAAGCAGATTATGTGGGGGGCTGGGGGGAAAAGGCATGGGGGACAGCGAGCAGCAGCATCCAGGACAGGGCTCCCACCTCCACTAGAGGGGCTGGTGGCTCCTGGTGCAGGTTCTTTTTTAAAAATAATTAAAACTGAATTTTAGTGGTAATTCCCCTTAAACCCATTTGTTTGGTACTGAAAATTGAAAGCCAGTTGGTGTGGGGCAGAAAAATATTGCTTCTCATATTGACTTCAGCGCAATTATGTTTTACCTAAACAGCGCAGTTTAAAATCACTGGTGTCTATTTCCACAACCCTTTGCCCCAACAACCTTTTGCTTCAAAGTGTCAGTATTGGGTCTTGTCTTATCATTGATTCTAGAATCAGAAAAGGCACATGTGATGTGCCACAGTATGGCCAATCATAAAACGGAGCTAAGCAAATAAAAATCAGAAGGGCATTCAAACTTTACAGATAACTTCAAAACACTGGATAACATGAAAGGGAGAAAAGGCAGATCTGAGGAGAGAAAAAACAGCATCCATCTCCAAAACCTACCACAGTAATCCTAAGATTCTTAGTGGAAAAGTTTGGTGCTGCCACTTAAAAGTGGATCAAATCTGCTGCTCCTAAGATTGGTATAATTTTCCATCTTGTTGTTGCAAAATTGACAATTCTACACTGTCTTCAGTTCCCAGAAGGCATCTGCTCTCCATCCTTTGGGGAAGACAAACTTTTTTTTTTTTTTTTTTGCATGGGCAGGCACCGGGAACCGAACCTGGGTCTCCAGCATGGCAGGCGAGAACTCTGCCTGCTGAACCACCACTGCACTACCCTCCACTTATTTTGATACTGTGAATACTGAGCGAGGGCGAATGCTGAGCGAGGGCTGTTTCATCAGGGCTCTGTTTCATCAGTCTTGTTGGCAGAAGCAACAATATTTTGTGGGTCTCCTCCTCACTGTCCTGCTTTGGGGGCAGCCTTCTTGGTGGAGGGGGTGGGGTGCCCAGGCTTGGCTGTCAAGTTACTAAGGCCTTCTCCCAGCATTTCTGAGTGGGGAGGACGAGAGGTGCTGTGTCTTCCTGAGAACTTTCTTTTGAGGGCATCTGGGAAGACTCAGGAGACAAAACTGGGATCAATTTATGTGCTGGGTCCATGGAAGTGCAGTCACAGCGTGGAGCTCCTCTTGGATCTCTGGGTATAAATGGGAAGGTAATGCTGAAGTCCCTCACATTGCTACACGTGGGCCTTAGAAGTCCTTCTGCCAACAGATGGAAAGTTCCATATGCTTTTTAACAGCTGCATGGTACTCCATTGAATGGCTTTAATCAGTCCCTTTTACAGACACTTGGGTTGTTTCCTACATTTGGCTAGGGGAGGCCCTACCCCAGCCCCACAGAATGATCAGCTTTGGGGCATGTGTAGGTTTCAAAAGCTCCACAGGTGGCTCTGATGCACAGCCAAATTGCCCTAACAAAAGTTGCCTGTGTCTGTCCTCCAAGCGACAGCAAGGAGAGAGCGTGCAGGTATCCCCAGCCCCCCTCTAAACCGACGATCATGAATTTTGGGCAGAAAGAACATGGCAGAGGGCCATGGGCTGTCTTATTAGTGAGCTTTAGCACCGTCTCTGTGTTCACTGGCAGTTTGCATTTCTTCTATAAACGGGCTTTCGCTCATTTTTCTCTCATTGTGTACACTTTTTCCTTATTGATTGGAAAGAGCTCTATCTTTATTTTTTTTATGAAATGCTTACAACATAATAAATGTTTATATGGGTAAAAAATTTAACAAAGAAGCTGAAAATGGAAACAATTTCTAAAAGAACAATTCCAAAGATCTTGAAACTACAGAGAAGCGTCACTGGCACAAACTGATGGCTCCTCTCCATGCACTCAACGAACGCCTGGCCCGCAGACACCTGGCAGGTTGTGGTTTGTGGTGAACGCAATTGCTACGAAATTCTTGTACCAGTCTTTTTGTGGGCAATCTGCTTCTAATTTTAAACAGTAAGAATATTACCCTTTCTCATGTGTGCCAAAAATAATACACACGTATATAATTTCTTGTTTACCTTTTGAGTTCAAGGCTTGTTTTTCTGTACACAGCCTTTTCTTCTATCGCTTCTGGGTTTCATGTGATTGGAAAACCTTTATCCACCTGATATGATAGAAATATCCACTGTTTCCTTACAATGCTTTTGTGGTTTCTGTTTTGTATTTTAATCTCTGAGTCACTTGAATTTATTTGGGTGTCAGGAGTGAAGATCTAGATTCATTGTTTAAATGGCTAGTTGATTATTCCAACATTGTGTATTGAAGAATCCATGTTTCCTTCACCTTATATTCTCAGTTTCCATGTACACGTGCTTCTATTTCCTTTCCTTTGACCCATGTGTCTTGGGTCAGTACCACTTGTTTTAAATGTCATAGGTTCGTGATGCATTTTATTTTTGCTAGTGCTAAAGCCCTGTCCCAATTCTTCTTTCATAGAAACGTCCTAGCTATTCTTGTGGTTCATTTTGGCCCCATATGAACTTATGAATCATTTTCTGACATTTGAAGAATAATCCTGCTGGGGTTTTTAGTGTCACTAATTTGAGGAAGGAACTCCATCTCTCCAAGACAGAAAACGGGTGAGAGAAAGACAAACACCAAGGCTCGCCCATGGGTTCTGGGCTGGAGGACCGAATGGATTTGGGGTCTTGGGGGCTGCGGGGCTGGGGTGGGGAGCAGGAGACAGGACCAGCTCATGCGGCCAAGCTCAACTTTTGTATTTTTGTATTTAGGATAGGGCAGCCCTTTCCATCCCGTTCAGGGTGTTGTGTCCCCATGTTGTGTCGCCCGCTGCCAGGACCCTCCCGGCACCGCTGCACTCCCAGCCCGGCCCAGGTGCTGGCTCTCAAGCTTCTGCTCCCTCGAGTGTCCCACCCCGGGGGGCTCCACGGAGGCTCCCCGACCTGCACCCGGCCGGCTTCATGCAGTGTGGGCTCCTCCCGCCTCGGCCGCCTCGTTGCATGCCTCGGGGCCCTGGCTCAGCTCTCCCTGTAGGGCTGGGGGGGCCAGGGGCCGGGTGGGCACTGCTGGGGGGGCCGGGGGTGTCTCAGGGACGTGGGCCCCCGCAGCCTGGCTGGCCGGTTTAGAACAGCAGTCCCTGGGCTGCCCCTGTGCCCCCTGGAGAGATGGGGACAAGAGAGCCCGGGGCCCTGAGGGAGGCTCTGCTACCTGTGGGGGGCGGGGAGACAGAGGGAAGGGCTGTGACAAGATTGACAACTGGCACCTTTAGGCCCTGCTGGACATGGAACACGGTGGGGGGGCTCCCCACCTGGTTTCCTCTCCACCCTAGAGGAGATGTGGGTCCCTCCTGGTGCCCCTGATGCCTGCCTTCGGCAGGCATCACAGTCTTTGCTGTCGTCTTTGCCCAGACTAGACCGAAGCCCCCAGCAGCCAACCCGCCAGCTGCAGACGCAGGCTGGGCTCTGAAAGCACCAGGCAGGGGCTCCGGGGGGGACAGGGGCTCCAGGGGGTAACAGGGGCTCCAGGAGAAACAGCGGCTCTGGGGGGGAGGTGGGACAGGGGGCTCCGGGGCTGGGGTGGGAACCAGGGCAGCCCTTTCCCTGCAGGGCTGGACCTGAAGCCCACCCCAGGGCTTTGGCCCCTCCTGCGCCCTGTCATCCCCACTTGGGCCCCGGCACGGCGGGACGGGTGAGGATGGGCCCATTGTCCGTGGCCAGCGCCTGCATGGGTGGTCAGCCACATGACGGTGTCCCGGGGTCCCAGGGGGCATCTCTGTGAGGTGACAGTACTTTACACTCCCATGGAACAGACATGTCACCTGCCCCAGGCGCCCCTGGAGAGCCGCCGTATATGGGTGTCCTGAGGAAACCTAGCATGGGGAGAGGTGGGTCTTAAACTGGATCTGTCACCCCCCAGTGGGCCCCCATGAGCCCTGAAAAAAAGTTCCAGCTTTCAGTGGCCTTCTATGCCATTGTGTGCATTTCCCTCCAGTTTGGAGGGCAGGTTGACAGGGCAGTGACCTGCATTTAGGGTGGCTCTAGAAGGGTAAGGAAAGAAGAGTCTCGGGTCTCAGGGCAAGCCTGTGTATTGTCTTCCCCGTTCCCCCTGTCCCCAGCCTGGGACAGCCTCCCCAGTACCCCTTGGCTTCCTCCCGTGTAAAATGAGGGACAGGGGTCAGCAGTGACATGCTTCCATGCGGCGATGCCCAGGACACCAGCTAACCTCTGAAAGCACGAGCCCCCGAAAAATGAAAACTCGGAAACGCTTTCCTCTGGCTGTTTATTACAGAATGGAGAAGAAACACGCCGGCTGGAAACAAACGCTGGTTTCCAATGTGGTCGCCCACGCCGTGACAGTTTCAAGGTGACCACACAAAGTCTGGACACTGAGGAAACTTTACAGGACAGCGGGCGTGGGTTTTCCACCACAGATATTTAAATATACATGACGATAATTGCAGATAAAAGCCGTCAAAGACAAACCCCAAAGCAACCATCAATGTTTACAGACTTTCTCCCCAAAACCACAGAGTCTGACATCAGAACGAGAGAGCGGGAGGAGCACCTCCCCTGCTCCCCGAGAAGGTGCACACCGGGTGACTGCACACCCGGTGTTTCTCGGCCTGAATGCTAATGGCCCCCACACTGGTTCTTCTCGAACTTTCCTCTGGAGGGGCACTTAGGCTCCCACAGCTCCCGCTGGAACACTCTGGGGGCGGGGTGGGGAGTGCAATGTTTGCAAAAGAGATTAAGAATCACACAAGGCGACAGACCTTTTAGCAGGAGTGTAAAGCCAGCGCCAGGTGCTTGTGTATTGGGGGTGGGGGTCAGTTTGCACAACGCTTCTGGGTCGGAACCCAAAGCGACCCAGCCTCCCCGCTTGGCAAGGTGTCACTGCACGAACAAAACAGTCTGCATATTTGCAACAAAGTATAAGAAACCCAAAACAGTGTATGAGAAACGCAACTACACCCAAACAAAAGCTCTGCCGCCACTTTATTTACAAAGTCACAAAATGAAGTATAAATACTTCCGTCATTAACATTTAGGAAAAACAGATTTACAAAAATTTTCAAATATGTACAGGACGGTAGCTTGGAAAAACTGCCAGCTTTCATTTCATCACAGAAGCCAGGGGGACGGAACACTCCAACTGACACGTGGGGCTGCCGGGGGCGGGGTGTGGGGTCCCTTGGAGATTTGCTACGGCTTCACATTGCTGTCGCAGGGGGCATTGACGTGGGGGATTCTGGGGGGCCGCAGTTGCATGCCCAGTCTTCGTCGGGGCTCGCGCAGTCGGGGGACACGGGGACACTGCATGGTGGGGCAGCCCAGGGGGTGTACCCACTCTGTTGAACGGACCTGGCGACAGGCTGGCAGTGACGGTGGCGGCAGTGGCTGTGGCAGCAGCAGAGGCCACGTAGCTCGGTGGCTCGATGCCCTGGACGGGACTCAAGGGGCTGAAGCTGGCCGTGCCCTGGCAGAGGGCCTTGGGGATACCCAGCAGGCTGAAGTGGGGGTGGGCCAGGGTGGCACTCACCTTCCGGCCGGGCCTGCCTCCTAGGGCCACGGGACTGGGGACCACAGCTGCCTGCTGGGATGGAAACGCCGGGGCCCCCAGAGGCGCCCTCCTCGAGACCGCTGCTGCCCACAACACTGCTTGGGGACACTGCGCACGCTGGGGGACAGGGCCCGGGCTGGCCAGGAGGGTCTGGCCCGAGCGGCTGGGTGTGGGAAACGGGGGGTCGGGCGAAGCTAAGCCATGGTGCCAGGCAGGTGGGGTAACTCTTGGGATCAGGCTGTGGGGAAGGAGCCCGGGCCTGGATGGAGTCACGTGCTGGCGGGACGGGCAGCTGGGCCTGCTGCAGCTACACTTGGAGGTGACTTCTTGGACAGCTGCAGAGAGAGGGCTTGGTCAGGAGGTGGGCCCAGGTGCATCGGACCCGGGAGTTCGTGTTCTCAGCTAGCAGTCGGGCTTCTCCTAGAACAAGGCTGGATTGTTCTCACCACGCTGAACCTGCACCCTATAAGGTGAGCCCCTGGGGACCACCGGCTTTCCTGCAGCTGAAGGTTGCCTGACATGCCCCTGGCAGGTGGGACATGGGCCCAAAGGAACAGTGGCTTTTGCAGGGGAATTGAGGAGCACAGTGTGGAGGCAGCACTGGGCCGAAATGAAGGTGCGAGCCACCTGCCTCGCCCTACCTGGGGCCCGGGCCCCTCCCTGGCTGACCTGTAAGCTCTGTGAGGTCGGGAATATGACCGGTGGATTTGCTACCTGCACCTCCCAGCTCAGGAATGCCGATGACATTCATCACTGCACTGGCGGCAAAGGTGGGCTGGGGTGCCTCCCGCTGGGGGCCTCGGACCCACCCCGGGGGCTGGGCAGGACCTTAACTGCTTACCTTGGAATCGATGCAGGTGTTGGGCCAGGTACTCACTCCCCTGCTCAGGGATCGTTGCCGGAAGACCTGAGCTCTGCTTCTCTTGCTAAACAGAAAACGAAAGGGACACGTTAGATGACGGCTCCCCAGAAATCTGAGCCTCGCGGTGGCTGTGTGGGGACCCAGGACTTGGCTCTGGGTGTAGCGGAAAGCCTGAACGAGCACACCAACATGTACTTGCATGCACACCCACCCTCCCAAGCAAAATTCCATGGGTAGAAACACAAATAGGATTCTGCTCTCAGATTGAAAGCCCCAGCTGCAACAGCACGGGAGCGGACAGGGAAGACAGAGCTTACTAGCAAGAGCGCAGAGTGAAAAAGATTTAGGCACTTCAGATGTCTTTCTGCTCAGGATGGGTCAGTCGTGAGATGCGGCCACCAAAAGAGCAAATGTAACATTAGGTTGCATTACTAGAAGCAGTGCATGTAGAAGGAGGGAGGTGACAGTCCTACACAATGCTGCCTGGGTTGGAACATGCATACAGTGGCACCAAGAGTTGCGGCCAAACAGGCTGTGTGGGGAGGATGGCTTCAATGGGGGAGGGGACTGCACTCCTGACACCCAGCCTCGTCCCGGGAGGTCCTGGCAGGAGTGGCAGGTCCATCACGCGGTCAGGTGGACGTGCTCTCCAATACCAGGAGGGACTGCCTGGAGCACGGGCAATGCGGATGAGCTTCCCGGAGCCAGGCCACAGGGCAGGGGAGGCCCAAAGCCCCAGCCCCAGAGCCTGGGAGCCATTCAAGGGGCGAAGGGGGAAAGAATCAAACGATGGGCATTCGGTTCCAGATTGGGACTCCCAATCCAGTGCTCGCAGCCCTACATCCCGGGGGCCGGAGTCGCCCTGCCATCTCTGTTCACCTGCTGCCACCTCTCAGCCTGTCCTTAGGAAAAGCCTGCCCTGCCCAGTGAGCTCTCCCAGCTCCCACGGCAACTTTCTGCCCTGTGTCACCCAGATGCCAGAAGACTTGAATCTACAACTCGTGCCCGGGCAGGCCCTGCCTTCCCAGCTCTCGGTGCCCAGTGGGGCTGGGAGGGGATGGGCTTGGAGGTGGAAGGGGTGGGCGCCTGGGGGCATGCCTGGCTCCTGGGCCTGGCAGCAGTCCCTGCCAAGGCAGAGGGGACAAATCCGTGGCCCTGGGAGGACTCGGGTTTGCTTCCCCATCCGGCGCTTCACCCCTACCTGTCCCGGCTCTGGCCTCGTCCTCCTGGAAGGTGTGGGTGCGGGGGCACTGGTCTGCCCCCCTGCATGCTCTGCACAATTTATTTCCCTCCAGCCTCATAGCGGGGGTGGGTCACACATCTGCCCAAAGCCACTCCATCAGGACGTGGGGGGACGCTGGGCTCCGCCTGAGCTGCCAGGGTGGACAGCTAGTTTGGGCCCTGTGGCTTCCCTTGGGCAGGGAGCACCCCACTCTGCCGCCCCCCACTTCTCTCCTTGCCCTTGGCCCTGCCGTAGCAGGAGGAGGCACAGTGTTTCCGTCCCCAGCTCCCTGATGCGACATCTGAGAGGTTAAGCGACTTGCCCGAAGTGACATGTGTGTGGCTAGGTCTACACCGACACGACTCCCATCCCCACTGGCAGCCTGTTGACACTGTTGTTTGGTGGGGGGCGGGGGCTAGAGCCTAGGAGGGAGCAGGGGAGGGACAGAAAAGTCCCCAGGGGAGGGTGGAAAGAAAGACAAGTCTAGGGCGTGGAAAACAGAGGGAGAGGCCGGTGGGGCAGAGGCTGGAGGCCCTGGAAGAGTCCAGGGCAGGGGGACACTGGCGGGCGGTCACCCAAGGGCTGCCAAATCTCAAGCATCCAGAGCCGAAGGGGAAATCTGCGTCCACGCAGCGCGCTGCCACCCAGCCCAAGTCCCCCACCCTGTGGACCCAGGGTCACCCCCCACCCCACACCTCGTGAGGAGCCGTCGCCTGAGTTTTGTTTTGGAGGCTGCATCCTCTGTTCTGAATCTGTGTGCTCTGAAGATAAGCCCCAAGGAAGCAGTTGCTGCCCTTGGACACTGCCCATCAGACCCGTTGGAAAAGGGAGCAAACAGGAAATGACAAATGTTTTCGGGGCCCAGGAGGAAGTGGTGGCTGGAAGCTGCAGCCCAGGCTTGGCTGCCCCATCCACTGGGCCTGCAATTGTCCTGGCCACTGCTGGGTGACACCGTCTGCCCCGGGACAGTGCCAGGTGGCTGCTGGGTGCCCCCCACCTCCCACCCCGGGCCACCTTGGGGGAGAGCCTGGGACAGGGCCAGCAGGAAATGACTGCCCTGGGCTCATCCTCAGCCCCCTCCCTCCAGCCACATTCAGACAGCTTCACAGCGGGACACTGCCACCCCCCACTGCCCCTCCCATCCCTGCGTGTCCTGGGTGCCCCGCTTGCCCTCTCGTCAGCTACCGAGTGCCGGTGTGTCCCTCTGCCCTCATCACCGTCAGTTCCGCCACCGCCGTAGGCAGGGGCTCACGCTCACGGTGTGGGGGGTGTCAGCAGGAGGGCAGGTCACCGGCCCCTGGGTTTCAGCCTGGCTGGGACAGGGGTAGCCCGCCGTGCGAGCAGCCTGCCTCGCAGGGGTTGCTGAGGCAGACAGCTCCTGTGAGATAGCCTTATTTTTGTAAAGCCCATTTCCGGGGCGCCTGCACGAGCCGTCCCAAAGGCAACCAGCTCTAGTGTGGGAGTGTTTATTACTCCACAAGGCCTGGCACCCTCTTTTAATGGCTTTTGCCAAACGGCCCCTGCACCCTTCAGACGTTTCCTTTGAACTGGCAGGCCAGCAGCACACTGCATGGGGCCACAGAATCGAGCCCTGCACTTGGCAGGGGGCTCCCACACTGTCGGGGTGCTCACTCCCGCACCCCACAGCACTCTGAGATCAGAGGGATGCACTGTGGCAAAGGGGTCCTGGGGAGTGCAATCTTTCCGCCTTGCAGGGTGGATCTGAGTCAAAAGGCAGCAGCCGTGCATGGCTTCCCAGGAGGACTCCTCGTGAGGACACAGTATTCGTTTGGATGGTTCGGTGCTAAGATGTCTGGCCTAAAACTTGCTCTGCTGACTCTAGAGCAGCCCCAGTCACCAGGAACACCTCTGGTCACTGGTTGCCAAAGATGAAAGGGGCTGCCTGCAAGGGGTGAGCTCCCCATCACTGGAAATGTGCAAGCAGCTACTGGGTAGAACTCCAGATGGCCTCCCTACAGTGGAGGGCAGACAAGATTTCCTCTAAGGGAAAGAGAGTGGTAGGCCCTGGCAGGGCCATCCTCTAAATTAGGGAGACCTGGGGCCGGGCTAGCCCGCTGGGGGCTTCCCTCTGCACACCAGCCCCCACCGGGTGTAGGAGCTGGGACTGTCCAGGGGTGTGAAGCCATCACAACCAAATGACAGAGACATCTAGGTCCTCTTTTTGCCCTCCAGGTTCTGCCTTCCCACCTGCCCCGCTGCTGTGTGAGCTGCCTTGGGGCTCCTCCGCGGAATCGGGGGTGCTGGGGTGGCCGGTCCCGGAAGGCCTCGGTTCATATGCTGGGAGGGCGCCCGGGCCCAGGAAACACATCCTTGCAGCCCCCCTTTCTTCCTCCCCTGTGGTGCCCGCCGCCTGAGTCTCGCACCGAGTCCCGGGGCTGGGTTAGGCTAAAAGCGGAGACGCCCCCCCACACACACTGCCCCCCCAAAGTGAGCCCAACTTCCAAAGTTTTCCGGATAGGACCGGGGACCAGGCATGAGCCCCACCCTCCTCAGGTAGGTAAAGGGCACTGCTTGGGAAGAGAGCTAATAAGGGGGTTGGGGGGCGGGGGGCGAAGCAGGCCAGCTGGGGGCCCCGGCTTGTGGCTCCGGAGGCAGGGCGGGACCGCGGCCACCCCCAGCAGCAGCCTGGCTGCCAGGCCAGTCCTGGCTGGACCACAGGTCCCCGGGGTCAGTGCAAGGGCGGACTGCTGCAGAGCCCGAGGGGCAAAGGGGGTGAAAGGGGGAGAAAGAGCCGCCCCAGCCCCGCCGTGGGATCCACCGCCGGCCATCCCAGGCAGGGCAGCAGAGCCAGGGGCCAGGCTAGGCGTCCCAGGCCCATCCCCATGCAAGTCCCTGGGAAAACGCTGGTCCTGCCCGGCCACTCTGCACCCCAAGCCCCCTGCACACCTGCACGCGTCAGGCCTTCGGGCGCCCAAGGGACAACCCAGGCGAAATTGGGGCGCCCGGGCCCGCCGCTGTGTTCTCATTCCCATGGATGCTGCACTCCAATCTGGAAGATGATCCAGAGCCACGGCCACCCTGGGGGTCTTGTCTTCCTGGCCCGGGTCGCCAGTCCTCCCGTGGGACTGAGGGCGCAGGGCACAGGATACGGCAGGCGGGAGAGGCACCCCCTGAATGGAGCAGATGAGAACTGGGGGGGACTCGGAGGTGCAGCAGCTCAGCCCTGGCCCCCTCGGGCTCACATTCTGTCGGCGGAGGGTGGGGGGCTGCACCCCACTCTGACACCTCTGCTGTCCCTTTGCAAAATAATGCCTAGGAGAAGGTAGAGAGCGAGCAGGGCGAGCAAGCAACAGGTGCAAAGCCCTTGCAGGTGGCGCGCAGAGCTTTACGGGCTGCGGGAGGGCGGACCAGGGGCCCCGGCTGGCAGGTGAGGAAAGGGAGGCACAGAGGGTCGTCACTTACCTGCGGCGTCGCAGCTAGGCAGTGGCGGAGCGGGCGCCTGCCTCCAGGCCTTCAGGTCCCAGCCGCCCCACGACGCCGCCTCTGAGGCGCTGTGCGAGGAGGTGACTCGGGCCAGCTCCTGGGCAAAGGAGCTGCCGGGCAGGAAGGACTCGCTCCCCAGGGCCTGGCAGGATGGGGGCTGTCGCCCGAGGCTGGCCTGGGGGGGCCTGGCTTCCCCAAGCTTGCAGGCCTTGTCTACATGAGTCTACAACAACCGATTGAACAATCCATCAGCTGCTGGCCCGAGACCTGTTGCTTTCCACCGTCACTGCCCTGACTCCCTGGCTGGGTCTTTTGGGTGTGGGCATTGATACACACAAGCTGATTTGGGGAAACCAAAGCCAAGAATATTGTGGGCTTAACTTTTATTTTTGGTTCACAGACTCCTCTGAGAACTAGTTAAGAGCTACGTTCTCTCTTCACAGAAAGAAGCACCCTCCGACATTGTGCGTACAATTCCAGGGACTTGTGCCCCACCCCGGGATCTCAAGTTAAGAAGCCCCTGCCTTGAGCAATTACTGTCTTGCCGAAAGCAGGAACAAAGCTAGGGCAAGTACTGGGTTCATCTCCAATGACCTTGACCAATCGCAGCTCCCCACCCCTCA
Organism: Myrmecophaga tridactyla; assembly: GCA_004026745.1. Classification (NCBI taxonomy): domain Eukaryota; kingdom Metazoa; phylum Chordata; class Mammalia; order Pilosa; family Myrmecophagidae; genus Myrmecophaga; species Myrmecophaga tridactyla. Next base: position 35,277 of record PVIY010005802.1, read on the forward strand.
CCCCCACCTCCAGCCCCATGCAGCAATGCACACAACTCTAAACAGGTCTGGGGGGAAATGTGTACACATGCTGCCAAATCTGCAAAACCAAATGGTGAGTGCCAAACCACAACAGTCAAGTGTGAATCTCCCAGCAGCCGGGTCCTCCTGAACTGCAGCCTCTGCTGGACCTCACCCCTCCAGGGGCCCAAGGTTTTGGGACTCGCGTGTGGGTGGCACCTCACCTCTCCATCCTACTTCAGGAGACTGGGATGTCACCAGAATTGAACAGATGACCCAACGCTTTCAGCCGAAAGCAATTAAAAAACGCTTGTAGCTGACAGTGGGAAGCTTCAAAGCTCAAATGAGTGGCTGGTACAGCCCCGACAAGCACACCAAACACTTGGCAACAGTGGGGGCCAGAAGTCCCAGGGGAAGCCTGCCTGATGAGAAGCAGCTTTTCTTCTATATGAAGCAGCTCTTAACACCCGGGCTGTGAGGGGCCCCCTCCATCTGCTACCAGACAGCCCAGTGCAAAGGGAAACATTCGCCCCCAAAGCTGAACACCCAGAGTCGATTCGACTCGTTGCAATAAACATTTAGTAAACACCTACTGTGGGCAAGTCTTTGCAATGGATGAGAGTTGAGCAGACATTTGGATGTGTCAATTGAAATAACAATAAAAATTGTCACCACTGAATTTCTCAAGCATTTACTATGAGCCAGGCACTAACCCAAATGCTTTAAATATTTGGTCTCACTCAATCCTTATAATCAAGACATAGATGAGGTAGGAGCTGTTGTCCTTATTTTACAGGTGAGGAAACTGAGGCCCAGAGAGGTTAAGGATTTGCCTAAAGTCACACCCTTGGTTAATAGCAGAGCAGGATGTAAACCCAGGTTTGCTCCCACCTAGTTTGCCCTGGTGTGGAGGTGAGTGTATGTTCACTCATTAACTTGCCATATGGAAAACAATTTTTGAAATGTAGAAACCGTTAAAAGGTGTCATCCAAAAAGGTATTAGCAAGGTTTTTAAATGGGAGGTGGGAGACTCCAGACAGATTTTCAAGAACAAGGGATAAATTCGTAAAAATAGGAATAGGAAGACAATCTGACTATGCGGAGAGTTTTAGAGATGACAACCCGCCCCATCCAAAAAATAAAAAATGAAAACACAAAAACGAAAGAACACTACAAAATATTTTTACCAAGCGACTCAAGATACTTGTGAAGAAGACTTCCCTGACATTCTGATGGAATTTACCAACCGACTGGAGAAGGCTCAGTGCCCCTCTCCTTGGGTCATTTCAGTATTCACTGGCCACCTGCAGCTTCATTTCATTAAGCTCCAATTTGTCCTTGGAGCAACGTCATTGGGGACATGAGCAGAAATATCACTTTCTACAATTGGCAGTTCTGTATACTTGTATATCTAGCTCCTTGCTAATTGTAAACACTATTTTAAAGCCACTTGTACAAGAATTGTGTATTGTATTGGAGTTCTGCTTACTTGCCCACTCCACGATGACTCATTCTACAAGCAATGCATGGGGTTTATTTGTAGAGAACGGAAGCATTGTAAGCTTTTACTCAGGAAGCCCTGGTAGCTTCATGTGATTTTAGAGTATTAGTGATGGGTCAGGAAGCAGGACTCCAATCCCCCCACCCCCACCCCATCAGCATGAATATATGCTTGCAGGGCCTCAGGAGTCCATCCTTAGAAAACCCTGCAGATGGCTTGTGCCAAGCACCGTTGGCAAAAGCAGCCCAACAGGGTGGGGAGGGGCCTGGTGGACTAGAATGGTAGCAAACCCTTCTCAGACCAAGACAACCCCCAGTTACAAAATGAAATAAATAAAAGAGATGAGATGCAATCCTGAGTCTGGCCAAATGAGAGCTTTGTAGCTGATGCACCTGCGCTTTCTTAGTTTTATTTAAGTGGGAAAAGAAAGTGCTGATCACACACCCTTTAAGTGCAAGGCTCCCTCCACCCGCATCCCTGCAAAGAAAAGGTTCTTAGGGACATTTAAACTTCTAGAGGTTTCCAAACATAAGGCAAATCCATCCCTCTCTTTAATGTCACTGAAAATCTCAGAAAAGCAAGTAAGTTAATAATTGGCAGGCATGATTACTCGCTTGTGGGCCTGGCTGGTCCCACATGATTCTGAATTTCATTGAAGTAGACTTTGTTGACACTTTGATAGTGCATGTCTGATGCCCGATTTCATGGAGGTCACACTCACTCATTCCCCCAAGCCTGGACTTCTTGGGACTACTAGAGAGCTTGCTAGAACCAGGTTGGCCCAGGTTCCCTACCAAGAAATGCTCCAATGGCTTACCCTTGCGTAGAGACACAGAGCATCCTGCAAAGTCTGCCCTTGGGCTCTCCATCACCTGATTCCCACCCTCTTTGCAGATGGGATTTGTGGTCCATAGTGTCAAAAACTATACCCTAGACCCAGTCACCTCCATCTCCTTGGGGTTGTCCAGGCACCCAGCCCTGTGGGTTCATCTTCTGGACTTGTCCTCTTTGCTTCACTCAAGACTGGAATGCCCTTTCTGTAAGTTTCCATCCTGGGAATCCTGTGTATTCTTTGAGGTCCACCTCCTGCAGCTGTACATCCCTGGGTGACTGACCACTCCTGCTGGACCAAGTCTTAACCATTTCTCTGTCCCTCCTCTGCCCAGAGAGGGCCTGACACAGGCAAAGGAATCAGCAAATACTTGGAAAATCTAATCAAATTTACTCAGTTATGAGCTTGGTCTGATGTCACAGGCTCTTGGGAGATTATAATCTGGTGAGTACTGGGCTGGTCTCTTTTTCGGAATGAATGTCAATGATCCACTGAGCCTTACTCATGTTTAAGCACATTTACTTATCCATTCTCAAGGCTGTGGGGATATTAAACCCATCAGTAAGAAGAATGATTGTAATCATACAATGAAAATAACAGCAGCTAACATATTTATTGAGCTCTGTGCACACATACCTTTGAGATTATCTTCAGTTTATAGGCTGTGAAAGTGGAGATGGGTTTGCCCAGACCACACAGACAGCTGTGATACAGATCTGGATCTGATTTCAAAGTTTGTACTATAATCCTAATTTTCTTTGTAGTTAGGTTTGTAATTAAAATTTCAGTTGTATACAAACTCTACTCCTAGATATATCTGCCTCACTGTCTTATTGTCTCAGGTTACATCTTTAACATAGATTTGAAATATTATTTTATGCATTTCCCTAAGTCATATGGAGGGAAAAAGCTGTTATAAACCAAAGTACAGTACAAGATCTTATATTTACCTATAGTTACTTTTACCAATGTTCTTTACCTCTTCTTACGTAGTGTTCTTTGTTTAGGCTTGAAAGACTCCCTTTAGCATTTCTTGTATGGTAGGTCTTCTGTTAATTAACTATTTCAGCTTTGTTTATCTGTCAATCTCCTTCATGTTTGAAAGATAATTTTAGCATTCTTGGTTGACAGTTTTCTTCTTTAATGACTATAAAGATGTAATCCCACTGTTTCTTGGCCTCCATGGTTTCTGATGAGAAATCTGCGGTTAATTATATTAGGCATCCTTTGTATGTGACAAGTTGTTTCTCTCTTGTTGCTTTCAAAATCCTTTGTCTTTGAATTTGGGCAATTTTGCTATAATGTGTCCTGGTGTAGATCTCTTAGAGTCTATCCTCCTTGGACTTCATTTTGTTTCCTGGATGTGTATATTCACATCTTTCATCAGATTTGGGAATGTTTTGGCCATTACTTCTTTTTTGGGAGGTGCACGGTCCAGGAATCAAACCTGGGTCTCCCGCATGAAAGGTGGACATTCCAACCACTGAACTACCATTGGCCATTACTTCTTCAAATACTTTCTCTGCCCTTTTCTCTCTCTTGTCCTCTGGGACTCCAAGGGTGTGTATGTTGGTACACTTGATGGTGTCCCCATGGGTTCCTCAAATTCTTCATTTTTCTTAATTCTTTTTTCTTTCTGCTCCTCACACTGGATAATTTTAATTGTTTTGCCTTCATGTCCATGGATCCTTTCTTCAACCTGTTCAAATCTGTGGCTGAATCAGTCTAATGAGGTCTTCATTTCAATTACAGTACTTAATAGCTCCAAAATTTCTGTTTTCAGAAAATTTCCTTTTCATAAATTCTATCTCTTTATTTTGTTCTGACATTTTCCTAATTTCCTTTAGCGCTTTGTATATGAATTCTTTTTGCTTATTGAATATATTTAAGAGTTCATTTAAAGTTTTTGACTAACAGTTGTAATGTATGAGCTTCCTTAGGGATGATTTTCAGCATATTCTTTTTTTTTTCCTCTGTGAATGGGCCATACTTTCCTGAGGTGGCCACCTAGCAATCTGAAGTAGCTGATCGAAAGCAGTGATAAGTAATCAGACCATAGACTTCTGGGTTTTGGAGGATTAGGTCCTTAGCGTCCACCCTGGCACCAGCAAATCGCACCTGGAGCTGAGGCTGCAGTCTCTACTGCTGCCTGCCATGTGGTTGGGGGATGGGAGATGGTAGCTGGTGTACAGAAGGTGAAATTCACCAATATTTACCACAACTTACCAGCTTCTTCTTCTAGCTCTTCCCTGGATGCTGCACAGTGTTCCACCAGACTCCAGAGTTTCAAAACAACTGATTCAGACAGTTCCTGCCAGTTCAACAGCTGTTTTAGTGGAGGGACTGATTCCTGGAGCCCCCTTCTCCACCATTTCCCCACAATCCTCCCCACCCCTCTGAATGCCTTCTTAACAGGCTGCTGACCATTTCATCATGGAAAGAACAGAATGCTTTATAGCTGGACTGTCCAATATGGTAGCCACTAGTCAGATGTGGCTGTTGAACAGTTGAAATGCGGCTGGTATGAAGGAAGAATGGAATTTTTAATTGTGTGTCCTTTTAATGAACTTAAATTGAAATTTCATGTTTGTATGGCGAACGTTGGGTCTGTTGTCTGTACTTCTGGGTAATGAGGTAGGATGACCACAGGTTCAGTTGGGCCAGGTGGGCCTCTGGAAATCACCCTGGCAGCAAGCGGAGGTCAAGAGGACTGCTACCGAGGGTATCAGGAGCTGGGACAGGGGCGTGTGCATCAAGGTTCTTTGGCGTCTGGAGTCTCAGCAGCCTGTGGTACTAGTTGCTCTGACAAGCTTCTGGAAAGTTCTCAGTGTTTCATGATGATGACGGTAACAGCTACCATGTATTGAACTTGTACCATGTGCCAGGCACTGAGTGAAAGACATCACAGGTTTTATCTTATTTATTCCCCATAGCACCCCCAAAAGTGGGACCATTAAAGTTCAGAGAAACAAAGGAACTTGTTCAAAGTCACATGGTAAGTAAGTGGCTGAGCTGGAAGAAGAACCCAGGTCTGACTTACTCCAAATTTCAGGCTTTTAATCACAAACACTAAAAATGTTCAGGATCAAGCAATGTTCAAAGCATCACCTTTGTGCTTATGCTTATCCCTCCCCCACGCACCCCCAGCTCGGTGTGTCCCTGCTGGGTACAGCCATCGTACACCAGGCTTCCAAAGGAGCCATTCAACTAACCATCACATTTGGGCAACCAAGGAAGGGAGTGGCAGGATTTCCTTTGGAGACTTTTGGATTTAGACACCAGATTTAGTACATGCATCTATATCACTCCCTCCCAAAGTGCCATTCAAACTATAGTAAGGGTTTTCTTCTGTTTCTAAAAACATAGTTCTGCAAGGATACCCCAGAGTTAAGTGACTCTTGACTTTTAAAGAGTTAACAGACCCAAGGAGGCTGAATTACAAGATGGTGGAGGAGAAAGCTGGAAACCAGCTTGATCTTGTCCTCTCTGACCCTGGGAGGTGAAGGGGGCCGGTTAACATGATGGGGGCTGGTTGAAAGCTGTTTACAAAGCTGAGGGAGCCCCCCCCACCTCCGCCTCCATGGGCATTTGCCATGCCTGGGCTCTGGCAGAGATCTAGGGGCCTACTGCCTGGGTCAGGTCTCTGGACGACCATTTGCTGGTGACTTTCTTACTCCGCCTTCCAACAGGCCCTGCTACCTGGATCGGCTGAGGACACTCATTTCATTACTCGGAGGTGTGCACCATTGACCTACACCTGGTAGCTAGGCCTGCCAGAGGCAGGCTGTGGCAAACCTGAAGCAGAAAACAGAGTAGCCCAATCCCTCTATGTGTTCTATGTGGCTTCAGTCACAGGTTTCGCAAGAGGGGGAGCTGGGGGAAGCCTTCACCCACCTGTGGCACCTGGACTCTCCCCTTACACACCTAGCTCTGGGCTTGCCACTTGGTGGTTCAAAATGAAGTGACTGTGTAACCGTCCATCCATTAGTGGGGAAACTATACAGAAAGTGGGAGAATGATCATCTCCGAATTGGGGCACTGGTTACTTCTGCAGGAGGAGGGGCACACAGAGGGCTTCTGTGGGGATATTTTTTGTTGTATTTCTCAACTTGGGTGGTGGGTACATGGGGGCTGGCTTTATTGATATGCTTTATACACTCATCTGGATGTATGGATTTAAAAAAGGATATCCTTTCAGAAAAACAGGCAGCCCATGAGTGGGAATATGGTGCTCTGTCAAAGGAACAATGCAAGTTTGTGTAAGGTCATCACCATTTCGAGGTTACAAAAGTTCGTTTTGGAGTTCGGGGAATACTTCACTTTTCTGGAGCAAATCTCAGCTCTCTCTGGAGCCGCTGCATGTGGAGGGGAGGACGGGTGGGGAGGTTCTCTCAGCTCTCCTCAGGAGAGCCAACCCTTCCGGGGCTCAGGCTTTGGGGCGCGGCCTCTCTCCCAAGACGTCAACCACACAGGGGGCGTCTCAACTACATATAGGGCCCTGGGCCTCCTTGCTTGACTCTCTCGCAGCAGCTGCGCCCCTTCCTTCCCGGGAGGGGAGACCATTCTTTGCTCTCCTCTTGCTGGAGGATCCCCTCTCGTCTGATCTTTCTGACCTGCCCTGCCTCACTGGGGCCCACTCCTCTCCCTACGGCACTGACCCTTTCCATAACTTGAGAAGAAAGGAGAGATCTCCTAGTGCAGCCGTCTTCCTCTGTGGGAAAGACAGGGCTTCACTGGTTTGCTCAAGATTGTTAGGGACAGGGGCCCTGGGGCAGGGGGGAGGCCGGCGGCTGCTGCAGGGGCTCAGTGTCCAGGAGGTGAGTCTTGGGACAGCCACTCAACTCCTCGGGGGACCCTGGTCCTCAGTTTGGGCACCGCTGGCTGTGACCCCCTCTCCAGGGGCCTGGGGACGGCCGACTCAGGGCACGCCAGGACTCACAAGGCAACTTGCAATGTCCAGGCCCTCAAGCCTCCTAAACCCCATGCCCCAGAGGCAGCCACAATGCCTGTGCTTTTTGGGCAGGTGAGGAGGGGACAGGAGGAGATGGACGCGTGGGTGCCCTGCTTTGAGCGCAGCCGGGGGAAAGCTGCCAGGAGAGAGGAGCGAGGCGCGGGTGGGCTTCCTCAGCCCCACTGCCAGCCCCTGCACTGCCCCCGCCAGGGACCCCCAGGCCCACCTCTCCAGGCTGCATTTTGAAAGAGGGGACATGGAGGCTTTGGGAGACCCAGGGGCGGCGGGGAGCAGGGTGGGAAGTCCTCGATGGTGACCCAGACAGAGGAACAGGAGTGGGGCCTTGGTGCAAACCCAGAGGCTCCAAGACCCCTTCCAGCACGTGCTGCCCCACTCCTGCCCCAAAGGGCCCCGACGGTGACAGCACCACAGCCTCTGGGGGCCGGCGGTTAGGAATGCAGCTTCCTGGGTCTAGACTGGGGGGGGGTCCCCATGGCCCTGCACCCGCACCTGCAGGGAGGGAGAGGAAACAGCCCCCCACGGCTCCGCCTCAGATGCCCAGGCACGAGCGAGGCCAAGGCAGGGAGCCCCTGCACCCAGTCCTGGCCCAGCGCCACGTCTCTCTCCCTGATGTGCCGAAAAGCCTGCCCGATGCCCCTTGTCCCACCAGGAAGCAAGAGCAAAGAGCAGCCCCCCGCCTCACTTCTCCTCGTTGCCCTGCGCCTTCCAGTCACTGGGCCTCTGGGGTCTCCAGCGCCGCTGCTCCTTTCCAGCCCTCCAGCCCCTGCCTGGGGCAATAGCCATCAAGCCCACAGCCCTTTAGCCCTGACTCCACTAAGGTCAACAGGCTGGGCCCAAGGCTTGTCACACACTGGAAGAGGAGGGCCGGCTCCTGCCCTGGAGAGTCTGGGGGACTGCCCATCCACCTGCAGCAAAGGCAGTGGTCCCTGGGGGGCCCAGCCTCTCCAGAACATCAGCCAGCTCCATCCCACCACTGCAGATTATGGACAGCCCCTTCCAACATGAAAACATTAGACTTGGCAGAGCCCAAATACCCCTAACCACTGGGATAGAAAGATCAAAGGTGATGGTGGAGTTATACAGAGAAGGTAGGGTTTAACAAACAAATTGATTGCTGGATCAATAAATTGATATCTCTTTTAGTCTCCAGTATCTTAGAGCAGCTAGAAGTACAAAACTAAAATTGTGGAATTGTAACCCATACCAAACTCTGAAATATGTCCTACAAATAATTGCAGTGCTGTGCTTTGAAATTTATAGCTCTTTAGCATATATTGTTATTTTTCCATAAAATAAAGAAAAAGGAAAAAAAAGTCTATTGTGATGATAAAAAAATATTTAAGCCCTCTAGCCTCCTATATTCTGGAGCAGGTGGAAGGAAAAATCTGAGAGGATGGTATGGTAGCCCATGACAGATTGTGGGATCTGTCCTGTAACTCCTTGTTGAGGAGTGCTTTGAACACTATTGATTTTTCCTTTCTTTGCTTTGCATATATTGTTATATTATATAATAAATAAAGTTTTAAAAAAAAAGCAGGTGGTCTGAGGACAAATGGAGGCAAGTTAATCTTGTGTCACCAATCGAGGGGGAGGAGTGAGGGGCAGGGAAGAGTGCTAGAAGGGGGGCCAGAGATCTGGGGTCCGGTCTTAGCCCCTCCGTGCACATGGCGGGTGTGTGACCTTGGGCCTGTCACGGCACCTCTCTCAGCCTGTGCCCTCATCTAGAAAGGAGGGCAGTGACACGACGCACTGCATGGAATGAGCTGCGCATTGGGCTCAGGGCAGTGGAGGAGAAAGGGCTGTGGTCTGGGCAGAGAACCACGGCCTGGCTGCTGATGGGTGGACAACGTAAGATGGACACAGCCTCTTCCCAGACTGCCGCCTGCAAGGCGCAGAATGTCTGGGCTTGGAGCCCTGGGCAGTAAATCAGGAGCCTTGGGCTGCCACTTGAGGTCAGCCTTTTCCAGACTTGCTGGACTCCCAGTCCCCCTGTGGGAAAACTGGGGTTCACCCAGATCAGTCCCCCCAAACCCTGCCTCTTCGGCTATCCTCAAGTGCCCATTGGGAAACCCTGTGGGCTTGGGGGAGAGAGGGAGCTGGGTGCCCCAGGGATGCTGCCTGGGGAGAGAGGAGGCCCAGGAGGGCTGGTATAAGGGTGTTCTGGGCCCCTGAGGACATCAGGTTCCCACGGAGAAGAGGGGAGGGGAGCTGGCTGCAGACACCACAGCCATTAGGGTTTGGGACCAGTATGTTTGTGGTAGTGTCATGTATATCCCATTTGCAAAGCAATCACTTAGAAGGTGTTGTAGAGCAGGGGGCGTAGCTAAGAAAAATCCCAGAGTACAAAAGGGTCAGAAGCAGAGGGGCTGTTGGGCTCACCTACACTAGTAGTTCGCAAAGCAGCATCTTGGGTTGGCAGCATCAGCATCCTCTGGGCACCTGTTACAAATGCATATTCCTAGGCACCACCCCAGACCTGCTGAATCAGAGAGTTTCGGGCACGGCCCAGCATCGTGGGTTCCAACGTGATGCCAATGCACACGCAAGCTGGGGCAGCACCGTCTCCTCAAGACCCTCATGTTATACAGAGCGGGAGATCGAGTCTCAGGGAGGTGAGGCACACCTGACATTCAGGGCACAAGGACAGTAAATGCCCTGGTGGAACTGGACAGACCCGAGAGCAAATCTGCATTCTACAACAAGATAAGTGTTTGTCGTCGTTGTTGTTTCTCAATTGCTGCATCCCTGTTCTTTCACTGCCAAGTGAGCATGATGGCCAGGTACCCAGGTCCTGAGGACAGCACATTACCCAGAGTTTTGAGACGTGGAGCTGGATCCCCTTCGGCTGTGTGTGTGTTGGGGGTGGTGGTGGTGGTGGTAAATGGACTTCCCTTAGGGGTAGGTGGCCTGGAAGGTGTCTGCATGGGGGCTTGGCTCACATCGAGCCTTCTTTCTCTTGGTATCTTCCTTGATTTTCTTTCAGGTGGCCTCACTTGCCCTATGCAACCCATACGCTTTGGGGGGACCTGGCTCCACCCAGGGTTCCAGGGGTGGGGCACTTAGCTCAGGCTGAAATGAAGCAGCAGAGTGGGCATGCGGTCAATTCAGGCCAATATGCCTGGAAGAATTCCTGTGCACTTCTGGGAAAGAGGCGTCCTTGCTCTTCTGGCAGAGCTTCTAGAAGCAGCCCTCTCTCCTGCAGCCCCTGGAGTTGCTGCTGTCATGTGTCCACCAGGGGGCGCTAGTCTTAGGGCGATGCCCGTGCTGCCCAAGGCAGAGCAGCCAGCAGAGGGGAGTCACTGGGGAGCTGCTGAGTCAAACCAGCGCTGACGTCTCCCGAACCTCTGGACTTTCATTCACAGCAGCCAGTAAGTCCCCTTTATTGTTTAAACCGTTTCAGTCAGGCTTTCTGCTACTTGCCACTGAACACATCCCTCGAAGGGGAGCACACCAAATGTCACATGATGAAGCTCTGGAACCCTTATGAGTCCTCACAGACCAGCTCATTGAAAGTCCTGCACAGCACGCTCCAGTAAGCACGCCCAGCTCGATCAAATATTGTCATCTTGGCCTCTTCATTCAGATCTCAAGCTCTTAAATACTCTATTTTGCATTAGGGGAATGCAAACTTCCGATGCAAACTCACATCTGTACTTTGTGGGTTTCTGGGAGGAAAATAATTGACAACTCAAACTGGAATTCATCTACAGAAAATAGGCAGTGCTAGTTCCTAAAAGCAATTATTGGCCCCAAGCTCGTGAATTTTTAAATCCCTCGAAAAGCCCAAGAACATACCAGAAAGTCAAGATTTGATTTCAGAGGTAATAACAGTAAACAAAAATTTAAAAGCCTGTAAGAGGTGTTGCTGAGCAGGAAGCTAATGGCTCTAGAAACCCTCATGAGGGCCCATTCTCTTTCTTAAGAAACCAATACTGTGTCCAAAACGTGATGTCCTGGGACTGGAAAAGACACAGACCACCTGCCTGCCGAGTTAGAAAGGAGAGCTCGGCCTTCAAGAACCTCTTCTCTGGGGGCACACGGGAGTTGGTATTTTAGGGGACAACGAGCCCAGGCAGGGCCTATAGGGGTATGGCTGAGGCAATTGCAGGGAAGAGGTTGGTGCTGCACACTGGACTAGAATGTTGTAAATTGTCTCAAAAATTGAGGCATGAAGAAGGATTGTAAACTCAGAGTGTCAGTCAAACCCCGCAAGTCCTACACGGCTTTTCCACTTGCAGCAGTGACTTGGTGGGAGTTTAAGTTGCCAACAAACTCAGTTTTATGAATGGATGGGGCCTCGGTTACAAACCCAACTTTTGCAAAGTGTGGTGTGGTGTGGTGTGGGGGGTAACTACAGCATCCCCCAGCAGCTGAGGCAAGGTTCAGGCGCCATCCAGCAGGGAGTGACATGGCCGAGGCCATGGCCAGAGGCTGCACTTTTCCACCCCGTGCTGTTCCAGAAAACCTGATGGCCCAAGCAAAATCAGGAGTGCACATGTTTTCAGCCCTGCTGCTATCACAGGATTTGAAGCAGAGGCAGCTCAGCTTTCTGCTGCTTTTCAATTTTGCTTTAATATTATTTTAAAATCAAATAACACTTTTGATTAGGGGAACATTAGCAAATATTGTCATCAACATACGTTTCTGAGGACATGAAACTACAAAGGTCTGTTTGAGTCTGTGGCTTTGTGCACTTCCCAGCACATGTCACGGGCAGGGTGACATGGTAATGGCAGAGGGTCACAGGATAGCTCAGGAGTGGTGGGGGACCTCGCACCCTGCTCCAAGCTTTGTCCCATGGAAATAAATGGTCATTGTTCAAAATCACAGGGGAGGATTCTGCCATCAGCTTGGCCCACGAAGAGATGTGCCACAACCAGACATGGCCTGCACAGAAGCTGGGGGTCCCGCAGCTATGCTCACCTGCTCTACTCAGCACTTGCTGGTCATCTACAGGGGGAGAAGCCAGCCGGAACCCGTGCGTTTAGCTGCAAATCCAAAGCTCCAAAAGCACAGCAAGACATGGACTAAGAACTGACGAAGTGGGGCAACTCATCCTTGCGATTCCTAAGCCACGCATTTTCTAATTTACCACGAAACTTACAGTTAATGTGGGGAGCAGGAACACAGCTCGGAGGAAATGGATAAATGCGGTGGCTTTATCCCTCTGAGAGAGAAGCTTGAGCCCCAGCTGTGCTGCTCAGGATGGCTGCAGAGGTGAGCCTGGGGGTGGGGGCGGGGGGCCGGGGCATCTCTCTGAACCGTCACTCTGCTTTCAACTTCCAGGAGCCGCCCTGCTTTCGGGGATGGTGTGGGGTGACTAACGTGAGAAGCTCTCATCCAGCGGAGAGACACCACCACCAAAGAAACTAAAGCAGTGGGCAAAATAACACAATCAAATCAGAGCCCAAACTTTTGCAACTCCCCAGAAAGAAGCAGAAACTCTTTCCTTGTGGAGGGTTGGGGCTGGAGTGCTGCTTTAGCTCTGCGCAATGCTCTCCCCTTCCCTCCCCCTGCAAGCTCAAAAGCAGCCCAGGTGGGGGGATGCGCCAACCCCCAAGGTTCAGAACTAGCTAAAAGTACAAATGGACTCAGGAAAGGTTTCTGCAAAGCCACGAGGTAGGCTCATTTAATGGATCTGAGGCAGGGAGATGGGTGGGGGCTGCCGGGTGCTGTGGCCAGGTACAGTCCAGCGCATGTTTAGTATAAAATAATGTATACACTTCACTTTTAAAAGGTGTCATTTTGGGCACCCCGATATCAACAATTTTCATTGCTTCTCTTCAGGTATGTGAAGACAAAACAAACAAAAGCCTGGACAGGAGAGTTTTGGAAACTGGCTGCATTTTCAGCTTTCATAAGCTGGCTATGAACTGCCTCTGGCAGAAAAAAGAAGTGGGGTTTAAAAGGTTAGCATTTGACAAGTGGATCGTTTTAAATTTCCGCTCTCAGAAACCAAAAAAAGAAACTAGGAAAAAACACACGTGGTTCTTGGTAACATTAGAACTTCCAAGCCTGCCTTTCCCAAATCCAACAGCCTGGAGCTGCTTTTCCTGGCAATTCAGAGTAGTTAAAACAAAACTTTCCCCACACGGTGATCTCCTTACCCTCAAAATGTAGGTAGAGGGGGCATACTTCCATTTCTTCCCAAAGCAGCTAAAAACATTTCCCCAATTCAAACAGCTCTTTGCAGCTCAATTTAGAAAGTTATAACTAGCTTGGATATGCCATTGTGTTTAAATACAAAAATAAAAATGGTTAAAACTAACTTAAAATAGATCAGTGAGACATAGGAGCTAAAATGGTAAAACTTTTCGAAGAAAGCAGGGAGAAACCAAAGAAAAAGAATAGATAAAATGGACTTCATCAAAATTACAAACTCTTCTGCATGAAAGGACCTTATCAAGAAAGTGAAAAGGCAGTGCACAGAATGAGAGAAAATAATTGCGAAGCATATATCTGATAAGGGTTTAATATCCAGCATATATAAAGAACCCTTCAACTCAACAACAAAAAGACAGCCCAATTACAAAATGGACCAAGGACTTGAATAGATATTTTGCCAAAGAAGATATGCAAATGGCCAATAAGCACACGGGAAGATTCTCAGAGTCATTAGCCAGTAGGGAAAGGCACATCAAAACCACAATGTGACACCTTTTCACACCCACTAAGATGGCTATTAATAAACAAACAAACAAACCAATGAGTAACAAGTGTTGCTTGTTACCTGGAGAAACTGGGATCCTTATACACTGGTGGGGATTCAAAATGGTGCCACTGCTGTGGGAATCAATTTGGCAGTTCCTCAGAAAGTTGAACACAGAATTACCATATGACCTGGAAATACCACTTTTTAGTAGACACCCCAAAGAAGTGAAAGCAGGGATTCAAATGGATACTTGTGCACTTGTCTTATAGCGGCATTATTCATGACAGCCAAAAGATGGAAGCAACCCAAGGGCCCATCAACCAATGGATAGATAAACAAAGTATAGTCTCTCCATGCAATGAACTATTATTCAGTTATTAGGAGAAGTGAAGTGCTGCTAAATGCCACAGCACAGATGAAACCTGAAGACAGCATGTGGCATGAACGAAGCCAGACACAAAAGGACAAATATCCTATGATCTTGTTTATGTCAAATACCTAGAATAAGCAAATTTCACAGAACAGACAGGTTCCAGGTCGCCAGGCACCAGGGTGGGGAGAGACTTGCCAGGTCAATGCCACAGGACCTCCCTTGACAACATTTGGTGCTCTGATTTCGGGGGGGGGGGGCATTTATTTCAGGGAGGTAATGGTCACTTTTTAAGTGTTCATGAACAATTTTGAGAATGGAGAAAGGCCCGATCTCTCTCGACCCTCTTTCTCCAGATGGAAACGGGGCAGGTGTGCCTTTGGCAAGAATAGGGAATTCTCTTTGCCTAAATAACCTGGTATTAACTTTTTTGGTTTTCAATGGGAGTTCCCCCCAAAAGGAACTTGGGGGTTCTGGAAGGTTCTTTTTGGGGGCTTGGTGGGGGGGGGTCGGGCAGTGTTGAGTGGTGGAAAGGACAGGGAGGGGCTCATCCCTTCAGGGATGTTTTCTCTCATTTGTCATCATGAGCAGCTGTCAGCTGCCAGCAGCATGAGCCAGGGTGCTTCCCGAAAAGGGAAGGGAAGTAAGAGAATAGAGGGAAGGGAAGGCAAGGGGAAGCAGGAAGTGGCCCAGGCAGAACCTGAGTATTCATCTAGAAGCTGTTCTTGGGGGGACAGCCCCAGGGGCATTGGGCATCCCTCTCCCATCCCTCTCTCCTCTCCAAGTCACCCTTCATCCCTGGGAGCCAGAGAGGAACTGGGACACTGAGGCAGTCTGAGCTCACTCTTGTGGGTTACTGATGTTTGGAATTTAGGGAACCTTCTGGAATCATGGCAGCTAACGTGGATGATGCTAGAAAGACTTGGTTTGCCAAGGACAGCTGAGAGAGGGGTCCCTGGGCAGAGCCAACTCTTCTGGGTGGGGAGAGGGGACATCCTCTCCATTTGTCATCCAAGCAGCAGCTGCTGCCTAAGCTAAGAAACCAGGCCTGTTGGCGGGGGTGGAAAGCCCACTAGATGTCATGGGGCAGAGTTGGGCACTCTTCTGCTCCCCTCTCAAAATCTACTCGACAGCTGGCTCCTTCTTGCCCTGTCCCCCTTCCCCGTGCCTCAACCTGCCTCAAGGATAAGATTTCGGGATTTTTTAAATTCTTTTTTTGTAACTGGCCACCATCCACCTCCCTCCCTAGGAAGCTGTGCGCTCAGAGCTCTGCCCTGCACTGTGCATCTCCCATCCCCTGTGTGATGTACTAGTTGCCCCTGAGCCAATGTCACTGCCCCATTCTACGGTCACTGTCCAGTGGAAGCTGTGTTTCCTAACCCTAATTTTGCAGTACCAAAAGGCGTCTCAGGCTGTCTTCAGGGAGAAGGGGTGTCAAATTATGGAAACAAAACTCCTTTCGCCTCACTTTGATTCAGAACAAAGGGATGCCACTCAGCCTGGGGAAAGTGGGGAGAACACAGCGAGGAGGGGTTGGCAATAAGGCAGGGCCGGGGGTCTTGACTCCAAAGAGAGGGGGCATCACTGAGTAAAGATCATCTCTTTTAATTATTACAGGTGCATATCCCGTATCTGTCATTTCAAGTCCAAAAAGCTTGGAAAACCAGAGCTTTTGTAATTTTGTGGCACCAAAATTTGTTTTGGGGAAAATTTGACCTGTAGAAATAATACGGAGGAGGGGGGTGTGACTTTGCCCCACACGTACCATCTCCCCGGTCCTCCTGCTCCCTATGAAACGGGGCTATTGCTTTCCTTGTTTCCAGCTGAGGCCCAGAGAGGTTAAGTAACTCAGGTGCATGGCACACAACTCAGTCAGCATCGGTGGCTGGACTTGAACTCCAGCTCTGTCTGCCTCCAGCACCCTTGCTTAAACTACCACCCTGAACTGTCACCCTGAAACAAGATGGCATTGTCCTTTTGGGTCAACTGGAAGTGAATGGTGTATTGCCATCAGATCATTTGTACAGCTAGGAAAGTGAAATTGCTGACATTGAGGAATACTCATCTGTAAATCAGAACGCACTACTAGAGACAGCTAGGTTTTGCACTGATGCTTACAAATTCAAGAGTTTGATTCTCATTTTATATTTAGAAACTGCTCCTTGAAAAACTAACCTCCAGCTGAAAACAAATGGCTGGTCCTTCCACAGTGACCACAGCAGCTGTTCCTTCTTGTGGCCTGTCCCCATTAACTTTAAAACTCTGCTCACTCTTCCAGGGGACAGCAAAGAAGATAGAAAGAGGCGAGTGTTTGGGGCGGGACAGGCAGCAGCCCAGTGCTGGGAGAGGGGTGGGAGTGGAGAGGGTGTGGGAGAAAGAGCAGTGGGCAGACAAGGCCCCTTTCCCTCTTCCAGCAGCAGGCCCAGAGGTGCCCACAGGCCTCCTGGCTACTGCCATCATCTCCTGGCCCACACCTACCTCAAGGGCCACTTCTGAGCCCCCCAGAAAACAAATCTGGGAGCTCAGGGTCAGGAGTTAGTCACAGGGACAGCAAGCCCATCAGCCCCACATGCTGGGGAGGACACGGTCTCAGGGAAGTGAAGGCAGGAATGGAAGGCTCCGGAAGCAATGCTCTGGCCCCGACTTGTTGTGTGACTGTGGGTGACGCAGGTAGCGTCCCTGGGCCTCAGTCTCCCCAGTGTTAAAGGAAATGATGACATGCCCCACCTTGCAGGATTGAAATGAGAAAAGGCAGGAGAAGCACCGAGACCCTTCCTTGGGCAGCCTGGCCTCTGAGCAGCCAGACATTTGGGAGCCCAGGCCTTCGTCTCCGCCAGGGGCCTGCCTGGGCTCTGCTGCTTGGACTCGCTCTTGACCGCTTCAACCAAACCCACACAGACCACCGGTTGGGTGTGATTTTCACGACCGCCAGCTGGTCCCCCAGTGAAGACAAAACAAGACAAAGAGAGAGGCTCACAATGTTGGGTGATGACGCGTCTCCAGGCTGAGGGTCTTGTCTGCTAGTGAGAGAACTCCAGTGCTGAGGGCGGCGCTCCAGCGAGCTGGCTGCAGAGGACCATGCGAATAGATGGCAACAGGCCTAGGACAGAAGCAAAGCACAGTGCTCTGGAACCGCTGTGAGGGTCCCGAGCCCTGAGGGCCTGCTGGCATGCTGCTCAGCTTCACAGGTGCGCTGGGGCCAGATCAGGTCCCCAGCGGGGAGTGCTTTGCTGGGCTTTGCTGCAGGGGCCCTGGCCACCCACCCGGGCTGAGCCTGCCGGTGGGGGGTCGGGGGGTGCAGCGCCTCCTTGACTGCTGAATGGAAGAGGAGGCAGATGGCCCGGGAGCCACCCAAGAAGGAGCTCTTGCAGGGGCATGTGACTCAAGGGGCCACAGGAGTCAGGCAGGGCAGGCAAGGTGGGAAGGAAAGGCCACGGGCCTCTGAAGATGTTGTAGTAAGTCCAAAATGTGACCAGGTCACTGTTTTAGAGTCAGAGAGAGCTTATTGGGGGGAACGAGTTGAGAGCCAACTGTAAGAGCGTGGACAAAGACGCAAGAGGCCCTGAATGTGGGCAGTGGAACGGGGGGCCATGGGAGTGTCAGGTCGCCCCCCCCCCCCCAGGGCACATGGGGTCACCATTTGTTCCTGATCCCGGCGGGGCACAGGGTCCCAGAGCACGGGTCTTGATGAGACCGAGGGCCCCCTGCTGACGGTGTGACTCTTGGGCAAGCCAGTGCAACTCTCCGGGCCCCCATTTCACCGTTCGGGGGGTGGCAATGATGAGAGTGACCGTCTGACGGTTTGGGACGTGCCTAGTGCCCAGGGCAGGTTGAAGCACACCGAAGGAGCTGGGTGAAAGTGTGCCAGGCTGTTTCCAGAAGGCTCGGCCTGCACCCTTGTACTGGGTGGCACAGGATTTAACTGCTTCAGTGCAATTTCCTGGTGCCCTAAGGAGTCCTCACTGGCCTGTGGTAGGGACCATGCTGCCGGTGGGGTGCACTTCCCACCTGCTCCCTCCCTGCCTCCCATGGGAGAGCCCCAGGGGTGCAGGGTCTCTTCCAGGAAAGTGACACGACCTGAGCCTCAGGCACGCCGTGCTTTAACCACACGGGGTATCCTATTCCTGAGTCGAGTCCAGCCTTAGGAAGGCCAGGGGTTGGGGTGTGTCCATCCAAGCCAGGGGTCGAGAGCAGACGACCCAGCCATGCATCCGGCCGTGAGGGGGTCTTACCTGCCTGGGCAGGGAGGGCATGGCATCCAGGGCCGCAGCCCGCGGGAGGCACTGTGGCTGCTGCACCATGTGCTGCAGAAGCAGTGCGGAGCGGTCAGATGGCGGCTGCTGCTCCTGCAGGATGGCCGTGGCCGTGGCTATGGCCGCGGGGGACTGCGCAGGCATTGGCTGCTGCAGGTAGTGGAGCAGGGAAGGCTGCTTGGAGGTGGCGGGCATGGAGGGCATGGAGGGTGCCTTCTTGGGGCCTGGCTCTGAGACAAAATGCGACAGGGGCTTGGTGCTACCGAAAGGAAAGGGCTCCGGGGCTGCTGGGCTGGGGCCGGCCAGTCCCTGCCTCACGATCATGCTCAGGGTTTTGGCTGGGCTGGCGCTCGGGGCCTTGGAGCTGGCGCTGGCCGGTGGCTGCGGCCTGAGCGGGCTGAGTGGGCGGAGTGGGCCGCCGGCGGCCGCCAGGGCCCGGGCCGGATTGCACTGCGGGGTGAAGGACTGCTGCGGCAAGCCTGGGCTGCAGCGCTGCTCCGGCCCATAGGGCGGGGAGGGCCCGGGGTTGCTGGTGGGGGAGGCCATCAGGCTGGCAAGGATGGCGCTCTGCGGGCTCAGCGGCGGCGGCTGGGGGAGCTTCTCGGGTGCGTAGGGCACGCTGGGGCCCAGGGCCGAGCTGCGGCCGCTGGCCATGCTGGAGAGCGAGGCGCCGGGCGACATGCACGACGCCAGGAGGTTCTGGGCGCTGAACGATGGCGGGGGCTGCGGCGAGGGCACTGGGCGGGATGGGGTGGAGGGGCCTGGAGTGGGTAGGCCCGACCAGCTGGCCGCGGGCCCGTGCGACCTGGTGGCAGACCCCTGTTTGCTGGCCGCCAGCGCCTTCAGCTGCTGGGCGTGGCGCCACTGGGGTACTGGTGGCGGGGGCAGCGCGACAGGGAGCGTGGCCAGGCCTTGGTTCTTGGCCTGGGCCGTTGAAGAGCTGGGCGAGGGCACCTGCCCGCTGGTGGAGGGAAGAGAGTAGCCAAGGCCCGCAGAGCAGGGTGGCATCGGAAGCGACACACCCACGGCATGGCTGCAACTGGAAGCCAACTCCTCGCGGGACGCCAGGCTGCCCAGGTGTGGCATCTGGGTGGGGGCCTTGGGGGCGGTCCCCACGGTGGCCTGGGGCTGGTCCAGGAGCAGTGGTTCTTCAGGCTTGCGCCCTAGGATCTTCTCCAGATCTAGTTCACTGCAAGATGGCTCTGGAATTTTCGTCAGCTCCTCCAGCAGATCTCGAAGCTCCTGGTCGACAGGCGGCATGCTGCTGACCCTGTCATAGTAAGGCCCAGCAGTCCCCTTCAGCCCCGTGTCTGCAGCCAGAGGCATCGCAAATGGGGACTCCAAAGCACCACCGTTCAGGGGATGAGTTTCGAGCAGTAGGGGAGGGCCCGCGGAGCCAGGGTTCATCGCCAGCGGGGGCGCCTGCAGCTCCACACATGGGTTATTGGAATGGGCACAGGGACCCAAAGAAAGGGTGACATCTTCAAGGCAAGGCCTCTTAATTTTATTAGGGTAACCCCCTTCAGCCATGCCTATGAATTGGGGGTTGTCTCTTTCGTGTCTCCTCTTAATGGTTCCCTGTGGCTGGAAGAGAAGAAAGAGAGAGAGAAAGAGGCATTTTTATAGTTTTGGCACATTAAAGCTAACGAGCAGGAAACCTGTAAGGTAAAACAGACCTCTGCTTAAAGACCAATAGTTGTCAAAACTAGGAAACGCAGCCTATTTTTGGAACCACAATGCTTGTTTCTTTATTCTTGTGTTTCATTGAAACTGTCTTGTTACATTGCAAGCAATGCATTATGCTGTCTGTATACTCAACATGACAGAAAGCCGTAAAAGGATATTCTTTGCCCAATAAAGGAGGGTTCAGCGAAACCCCGCAGAAATCACTAGATGGCAGGTATTGAAGAGCAAAGTAGAAGGCACCAAGATGTTTTCAATTCCTTCTTGCCTACAGATACCCCAATTTTTCAAAAGGAAAAGCACAACCTAGACATTTAGCTTTTAAGTTGCATCTGTGTCTTGGTCAAAGGTAGCAGGTGGCAGGATAAATGGCATACAACAGAGCTTTTCGAGGAATGAGCAGGTCTGGGGCTGCTCTCTGAACCCGGCTGAGCTATTGTTTAGGGGGAAACACAAGCAACAAACAGTAATTGTAGTATGATTTCATTTATTCACACACACACACACACACACACACACACACACACACACACACCCCGCTATATGCATCCAAATCTAACCTGGTAGTGTCCACACTTGACCGCTCTAGTATCAGGGAGTGTTACGACTGGCAGTCCTTTTCTGTTCTCTGCATTTCCCATGTCTGCACTGGTTTACAATGCTAAGGACTTGTAACATATGAAGGTGCGGATGCATCCTCCGCTGGGGGTTAGCCACCCCAGGGAAGGCTCCAGTCTGGGCTGTGCACTTTGGGAAAGCTGCCCACCATGGGTCTGTGCACAGAGCTGGGGAGTGGAGGTGTGTGGCGCTTCTGGAACTCAGCGGCTTCATGCGGCCGTGTGCGGGGTGGGTGGGGCTGGAGGAAGGTGGGGGCTAAATGACCACTACGTGGCACTTTGGAACCTGCGGTGCTGACCCAGTGAGTCCCTCACCTTTGGCTCCTCTCCCTGGATGGGCTTATAGCCCACTGAGGCCCAGGGCATGCTTAGGGATTCCCAGACTGAAATTTGGTCTCTTCTACATCCTCCCAAAGAATTTCAGGCAATGCAATATATTAAAAATGTCAATGTATGAAATGGACTGATAAGTCTATGCCGGTTTGAAGCTATTGTGGACCCCAGAAAAGCCATATCCTTTAATCCTCATTCAGTATTGTTCGGTGGGATCTTTCTGATTGTTTCCATGGAGATGTGACCCACCCAATAGTGGTGGGACCTTTTGATTAGGTGGTTTCCATTGAAATGTGTCTCTACCCTTTCAAGCCCTTTAAGAGGGAACCATTTTGGAAGAAGCTTTGGAGCCATCAGAACTCACAGAGCCCATACAGCCAGAGACCTTCGGAGATGCAAAAAGAAAATGCGCCCAGGGAAGCTGTTGAGGAAGCCTGGAGAGAAAGCTAGCAGATAGCAGCATGTGCCTTTATAGCTCAGGGAGAAACCCTGAATGTCACTCGCCTTTTTGAGCCAAGGTATTTTTCCCTGGATGCCTTAATTTGGACATTTTTATAGCCTTGCTTTAATTGAGACAATTTCACTGCCTTAGAACTGTAAACATGCAACTCAATAAATTCCCTTTTTGAAAAACCATTCCTTTTCTGGTGTATTGCATTCTGGCAGCCAGCAAACCAAAACAAGTCCTATCATCCACATTAAAGCAAATGCAGCTTGCTCAAGAAGCTCCTGTAGGGTGTCAAGGGGTGCCCCATTCCTAGTGGATCCAAGGACCTGCAGCAGGTGGGGAGTATCCTAATGGGGGGAAAGGGGCAAGCTCAACTTGCTTTCCCAGGAATGCGGCGGGGTAGGGGGCTGGTGGAAGCAGCGGTTTCAGCTGGGGAACAGGCATTGACTCAGACCCCATAGTTTGAGGCTGTGGAGCACTTGGTTTAGGATTTCCAGGCAGGAGCATGCAGCAGCCAGCCTGCGCCTCCCTGGTTGAATTAGAGAACACCAGCCAGCCCTGAATGAAGCCAAGCGAAGCGGGCTGTGCAGACTCGGGGATGCCCTGCCTTGCTGTCACACCATATGCTTTCGCTGGGCATCAGTTGCTCGTGGAGATGTATTATCCAGTTCATTTTTTCCCGTGATAAAGGCGCACTTCAGGGCCTCCTCTCCACTGGCTCGCCCTGATGCCTCTGGGCCAGCCTGGCCCCCAGTGCTGCTGCTGAGCTGGTTTGTTTGGCAGGGACTGAGAAGCTTAGTGGGGGGCCTGCCACCCCCACCGGGACGCCAAGGCTGACTGTCATTTTCAGAGCAGGGCCCTCTCTGCTGCACTCGATCTACAACCTCAGAAAGAAGTCTCCCAGCTTCACACAAGTGCTGTTCTCCAGTCTCTGGCTCCGGTGACACACACATCACTCTGCCCACTCACTGTGAGAGTTACTGTTGTTTTTATTATTTTGACAATAAGCGAATGAGTAAATACAGGCAGGATTTCTAGAGAGCGTACCTCAAGCCTTCTCTTTTTACAGAAAACAGAATAGGGTGTGATATGCCTGTGGTCATACAGCTACTTGGATGACAGTGCCGGTCTGAGGTCTGGGCTCTGGGGGGAGGGGCAGGCAGCAAGGGGCAGTGGCCTGGTGTCTTTGGAAGGCACGACTCTACCCCATTTCACAACTCTGCAGACAAAGCCGCCCTATCCTCTGCCATGACCTCAGAAACCTCCATTCCGGGGCATTTCAAAGCATGTGACGGGTTCCCACCACACCCCGCCCCACTGCACCCCACCCCCGCCTCCTCATTAACCCGGAAACAAAGGCAGCCCTTCTAGCAGGGCCAAGTTCAGCTCTGAAGGCAAGTTTATTTCTGAACAAAGGCAATGTGGCAACTCTTCCCCTTGTACACATGACAAAGAGGGCAAAGGCTTCTTGGAAGAAGTCTAGAGTCTGAGTAGGTGAGGCTGGAAAAACAAAAATGGGTGTAATAAGGATAAAGACCAGAACTACGTCCAGGACTCCTTCTGCCAGGCTGTTCAAAATGGACTTTGGACACTCTTGAGGTGCAGCATGAACCACTTGTTGCTTGGCAAGGCTGTGGAAGGCTGGGGGCTTCCAGAAAAGGTCAGCTGGGGAGCCTCAATTTCCTTCCCTAAGTAGGCACTGAGGCTCTGGGAAAAAATCATCAAAAAGGTGATTGTGAAGATTGCTCCCGGTTCTCTCATGGACACATCCCTCCTCCACCAGAAACTTTCTTTAACGCTGTTGCACTTTGCCCCCGTTGAGTTTCCGGGCACCTGATGTTGGCCAGCTAGATTAGACTGCAAGCCCTCCAAGATCAAGGGTTGTCCCCACAAGACTTGCTCTGAAGGAGGGAATGAGGATATCAGGCACGGTAGAGGGAGCAGAACTGTTCTCACATAGGGACCTTGGTTTGTCCCCTGACAAATAAGTGGCAAGTCCACCCAGAGATCTACAAGGATGTAACAATCCCACAGTTCGTCCTGTGGCATCTCCTCAGGCATCCCCTGAGAAGAATCGAAGGCTATTCCCTCCTCAAACAAGCCCCTCCTCCTGGCCCCCCTAAACAATCACCTGTATCCTGCTGATGACGCTGCATGGAAGCGTCTTGGGAGGAGACAGGCCAGGGCTGCTTCCTGGGGTCTGAGAACCTCTGTGCGGGACCCAGTTTCTCTGCATCCTTCCATAATCTTTTCAACTGAGGTGAAATCCACCCAATGACAGAGTGGCATTTAGTTCATTCACAGCATTGCACAACCAGTACCTGTACCTACTTCCAGAAACTTCTCATCACCTCAAAGGGAACCAAGAAGACCCACACCTATTAGCTTTTCCCACTGCCCCCTGCCCCTAGCCCCTGGCAGCCCCCAGCCCCTGCTGTCTGTGTGGATTTGCCTATCCTAGACGTCTCATATGCATGGAATCCTCTGAGTCTGGTTTGTTTCACTAAGCGAGGTTCATCCCGGTGGCCCGTGCCAGCACGTCACTACTTTTTAAGATTGACTAATGTTCCCTTGAATGGATCACCACATCTGGCTCATCCGTTCATCAGCCGGTGAATGCATGGGTCATTTCCATGGTTTGGCTCTTACGGCACCGCCTTTTCCTCCGCCTGCAGCTCCCCCGGCCCTCCTACATCTGGACCATTGTCACCTGCTGTCCGTCTCTGAGCACGAGGTGGCCGAGGCAGCAGCAGCTGGGCCTGCAGGGGGGCAAGCACTTTCTTGCACAGTAGCCCGTGAGTCACGGTGTCCTGGGAGGTGGAAGGGCAGGGGCCCTTGGGATGCCCACACTCTCTTACCAGGGTGGCCCATGCAGCAGGGCTTAAGAGGCCGGGTGTGTGCAGCTGTGGGTGCCTGGGTGCCCCAGCAGTAAGGCATCCGGCCCCAAAGGTAACGGGAGGTTATCTCGGGGCACCGAGAGAAAGGCAGGGTCATGCCAGAGGAGGGAAATCCCAGTGCCGTTTTCGGCATGTTCATGAACACAGCCTGGCTGCTGGGAACCTGTAGAGAATCCCGGGCCCATCTGTTTTCCAGCAAAACCCTTAACTTGCCCTCAAATGCTGGGGTGCACTGCTGGGTGCCTGGGTGTCAGAAGATCCAAGTTCAAATTCAGGGGCTTTAACTGCCAGACATAACGCACTCAGATGGTGTCTGAGAAGGATTTGAATCAGTTCTCTCTGCTCCACCACCAGGAACAGCGGTTGAAAACCTGTCCTTGTCCAGCTGGGAGGAGGTAATTCAATCACCAAAGAAACTTCTAGACTCCAACTCAAACAGCAGAACTTAGCAGCGTGGGGTGGTGAGAGGGCTGGACACAGGCACCTTGAACCCTCACAGCCTGTCTCAACCTTGCCTCTAACCAGTACTCGCCTTGAGCAAGTCATTCTCCCTCTCTGAGCCTCTGTTTTCTTACCTGTACAATGGGGAGAGCCTTTCACAAATCTGGGAGATGTGAAGCTAGCATAACACCACACATGGTATAGAGTAGATACCAAATATTCTGTCTCTTTCTACTCTTAAATATTCTCTGTCTCTCTACCACAACATTCTTGGTCGTCCTAAAATAGTCTTTTATGTGGTTAACTTAGCAGCATTTGCACTCAAAGCAGCTCTGTCTTTGGTTGTTGGATGTGCTCCGCAAAGCTGTGCATAAGGCTAACTTCTGAAAACCGGGTCACGGCACAATGTAGCAAGAGTTTGCCATTGGAAGGCAATCCTGAAGCAACGCTTGTACAAGGGAAACATCTCTCCTCCAAAGTTATCTTTTCTTTTAAAGTTTGCATTTCGGGATGTTGGCCTTTCTTATAATGAGTCCTAATTCAATTTTGGTCACAAACACACACTGATGTCCCATAGCCCCAAAGCACACAGTAACAGAAGTAGGCCACACACTGAAAATATTGGCAGTTTAAGAAATATCTATAGTTTTTGCACGATATGCAGAAAGTGTCTGTGAGTGCATCATGGGGGGTGTCATAAAACCTGGA
The DNA here is from genome assembly GCA_004026745.1 of Myrmecophaga tridactyla. NCBI lineage: Eukaryota > Metazoa > Chordata > Mammalia > Pilosa > Myrmecophagidae > Myrmecophaga > Myrmecophaga tridactyla. The sequence continues at coordinate 60,984 of PVIY010005802.1, forward strand.
ACTGTGTGTCTGTGTGTGTGTGTGTGTGAGATGGAGGTGATGGTGGTAGAGATGGTACTAGTGGTGATAGTGATGGTGATGATGGTAGTGATAATGGTGGTGGAGGTGATGATGGCGGTGATGGTGGTGATGGTGGTGGTGATGGTGGTGATGCTGATGATGGCGATGATGATGGCAGTGATGGTGGCAGTGATGGTGATGATGGTGGTGATGGTGATGGTGGTGGTGATGGTGGTGATGGTGATGGTGGTGATGGTGGTGATGGTGATGGTGATGGTGGTGGTGGTGGTGGTGATGGTGGTGGAGGTGATGATGGTGGCAATGATGATGATGATGCTGGTGGCAGTGGGACAGGGGTGCCTGCAGGACATTCCCTTCTCATTATACTACTCTATGAGAACCTCCACCAACTGGGCCACAGGAAAAAGACTCAGTCTGAATGTGTTATTAATGGAAACCTCAAAACAGCCCTCTCGCAGTCATTCATAATTATCTTTTTCTCACCTGGAAAATTGAAACTGCATTACTGGGGAAAGCACAGGAGATTTGTGTTTGTTTATATGCTGCCATTAGAATAATTTTCTGACAGATTTAACTACAGCAAAGGCAAGGAGTTTCTAAGCTCCCCAGCCGCCATGTAGCTAAAGAGAAAGCACAGGCAGTGGTTAGCAACTGTGCACTTAGCTGCTGGAAGCCTTGTATCCAGAAAGCAGAAATTGGGTCTTCGTATTTGGAGGCTGGCTTCCTGGAGGTATTTTATATAGGCCAAGTTCATTGTTCTAAACCCCATAGGCTTGACTAGTGGGAGTAAAAGAGGCAAGGAAATGGTCAGCTTGTCGGAGAGTGTCAAACAGGCAGCCCTGCCACTAGCCAAGTTGGGCACCTCAGGCCTATTCCAGCAAAAGAGGCAGCTGGAGAGAGTGGCACCAGGCAGAGGGGCTCAGCGGAGGAGTGATCTGTTTGTAAACAATCCACTCTGCATGCAGAGGGGGAGGGAGCAATGGATGCTGCAGGGACAAGGAGCCAAGTACCCAGTGCCCCAGCTCAGGGGTCGGCAAACTTTTCCTGTAAAGAACCACAGAGCAAATAGTTTCAGTTTTGCAGGCCATACAGTCTCTGTGACAGCTCCACACCTCTTTATAGTAGATGATGTGTCAGCAACCAGGCGTGACTCTGTTCCAATAAATCTTTACAAAAACAGGCCGTAGTTTCCTGACCCCTGCCAGAGATGGGGCATCCTCCCCAAGGCAAATAAGTTGATTCCAAATTGTCCCTCTTGCTACAGGTATTATTTTTACCTTCCCAGATGATAGTTATCATTATTAATAATAGTATTATTAAATACTAATAATATATTAATAAGCATTAATTATTATCAAGCATCGATTAGTGAACAGCATCTCCTCCAGAATCCCTGTTAGCCTTGTGCTGGCAGCCTTTGTCCAGCAGATGAAAGCACCCCTTCCCTGCCAGGGCATCTAAGGGTCCCTAAGTTACAGCTTCGCCTTCCGTTCCCCTGTCCCCATCCCAGGTTGCGCCTGCCCCTTGCCCATGTCCACAATGTAAGTCTCCAGAGGCTGTGGGGCTGTTTCCTACTCATCTCCGGAACCCCGAAGCCCCTGGCCTCGTGACAGGGCGCAGCTGGCATCTGCAGGTTTGAATCAATCATCAAAGAAAAAGCTTTTCTGCAAATGACCCTGCTCTCTTCTCATTTCCAGTACAAGGTCAAGAGACAAGCACTTTTCAGCGATGAATTCACTCACTGGCTCAGCGACCCTGGGCACATCCCCCCCCCTCTGTGTGTCCCCGGCCTCTGCTTGTGCCCAACAAAGGGCTTGGGCTGCGTGATTTCTAAGGAACCTTCTGGCAAAGAGATGCATATTACTGAGCATTTACTGTGTGCCTGGTACTTAGCATAAGAGGGGAAGAGGAGGGAGAGAAGGAGAAAAGAAGGTGGGAAGGAAGGGGAAGAGAAGAAAAGTCAAAGGGGGTGGAAGGAGATGTTTAATAAATTATTCTATAATCAAAATCTGTAAGCCAAACCTCAGAAGCAAACACATCTGTTCCAGAAGCCTGGAAGTAAGCACCCCAAATACCATTATCGGCGTATGATCCAAATACCTGTCTGTGTTCTCCAGCTGGGGGAGGGGTTTCAGTGAAAGCAGGAGCCATGAGTGTAGGGAGCCACGGGCCGTCACCCTTAGTTTGCACCCAGCTGAGAAGGGCTGCACCAGCATCCACTCCCCTCTGTGGGGCAGTCCCAGCTCCAGGCACCCGTCACCTTCGGCCTAATGTCAAAGCAGCTGTTGGAAAGGGCCAGGCAGGAAGGGGGCAAAGGCAGCAGGGGTTCCTGGCAGCTGGGAAAGAGGCAGGGTTGAGCTCCCAGAAGCCAGTTGCAAACTGCCCCCCCCCCAGCACCTTCCCTGCAAGCACCCTGAGATTTGCAAGATGCCAGGCGTGAAGCCCAGCAGGGTACCGAAAGCAGAGCCATGCTCAGCCCTTGGGAGCAAGAGCCCGGCCGGGTCTCCGTGCTGGGAGAAGGTCCCCGGGGGCAGGAATCCTCCCCAGGCCCCGGACCCAGAATGCTCAGTGCTGCACCAAGATGCGGACCAGGCCACATGTGTCCCCCACCTGTGCTTCTGATCAAAAGAACTGAACAGGAGCCAATCTCCGAACATTCAGAAGTACAAACTGCACCACGTAGTTTAAAATGCATTCACAGCCAGGGGTGCACGGGTGGCTCAGTGGTAGAATGCTCGTCTTCCATGCGAGAGACCTGGGTTCGATTCCCGGATCATGCACCCGCCCAAAAAATAAATGCATTCACAGCCATACCTTGTTCATCGTCATCCCAGAAACCCTAACCCAGGCAGAGAAATGGGGGGCCTGAGGCCCAGCAACTGGCTCAAGGGCTCGGGAAGTGGTGGTGGCAGCTGTCTCCTTGGTGTCCTCAGGAAAACCTGGGCTCTAGAAGTGGCATGTGCTCCCCTGTCCATGAGAAGTAGGGGGGACTGGACGGGATCCAAGAGTTCAGCCCATGGCCGATGCCTCCCTGCACTGACCTGTTTGCCGCCTGTCTCCCTCTGCCCCTGGGATGAAGGTTCCAGAAAACCTGGGGATACTGTGTCCCTTGCTCCGGCCCGCAGAAAGCTCCTAACCTGCATGAGGAGCACCAAGGGGGGATGAGCTTTAGGGTCAGGGCACCCAAAGTCACATCCTTCTGATGTTGTGACCTTGAGAGAGTTCCCAGCCTCTTTGATTCCATCCTCCGCCATGCCCCAGCAAAGGCTGATGCGCTTATGCCGACAGAGAGCCCGGCACAAGGGGACACGCAATTGTTCTCTCTTCCTGGTCTGGCCCAGTGCTTGGCACAGTGTAGGAGCCTGGAGATCACACCCATGCTTTCTGACCACAAGAGGAACAGGACTTGCTCAAGGTCTCACAAAGAGCTAGTTACAGGCCTGGGATCAGACCCGAGGTCTCCTTACTCTGGGCCCGGGGCTCTTTTGGCCGGGAAAGGCATGTGCCCCCAAGTGTGGGAAGCTCAGAGGGCATCCTGGGCAAGAGTAAGGGGTCATAACCCATGACCATGAAGTGGCTGAACCCAGATGAGCAAAGAGCGCCCCCTTCCTTCCACTGTCCATTTTATGCCCCATCTTGTCCAGAATGGAATGTCTTATGAATGGAATAGATGGCTACTTGGAGCTGGGAGTGTTTGCAACCTCTAGAAGGAAGGCAAAGTCAGCTCTTCTCGATTTCTCTTACTTATATCTCCAATTAGAACAACCTTGTATTTCCCCAGTGATCTCAAAGTCCTGTGTGATCAGCCAGAACTCTGCGCCCATGTGCGGCGGGGTGGCGGCCGAGACAGAGATGGCGTGAGAAAAACACATGCAGGCCCCGGAGTCTCCCAACCTGGACAGCTAACGCCTTCGAGATGCTTGCACTGGTGACCGCCCACCCACCCAACTGGGGGAGTTCTCCTGTTAGAACTCCACACGTTAAGAATGAAATGAGCTATCAAGCCATAAAAAGCCACGGAGGAATGTTATATTGCTCAGTGAAAGATGCCAGGCTGAAAAGGCTACAGATTGTGTGATTCCAACTAGGTGACATGTTGTAAAGGGCAAAACTATAGAGATGGTAAAAAGATCAGGGGTCCAGGGGGAGGTGGGCAGGGATGAAGAAGTGGTGCACAGGGGACGATTAGAGCACTGACTTTTCTGTATGACTGTCATGTGGATATGTGATCTTTCAAATTTGTCCAAAGCCACAGAACTGGGGCACCAGAGAGAGTGGGCCCTAAGGTAAGCTGAGGACTCTCGCCAATGCTAATGTATCAATATCAGTTCATCAATTGGAATCAATGCACCACACTGGTGCCTGATGGTAACACTAAGGGAAATGTGTGTGTGTGTGCGCGCGCGCTCACGTGCTTATGGGATGTCCCTTTACTTTCTGCATAATTTTTCTGTAAACTGAAAATTGCCAGAAAAAACAAAATCTATTACAAAAATAAAAGTTAAAACCCATCAATAAAACAAACAAAAACACTGTGCCCCCACTCCACAGAGACTGGATGCCTTATTTACCATGAGTAGATACCCAAATGCTCATAAGGTAAAGCTCCTCTTTCCCCCAGATCACAAGAGTCTGTAGACCAGGATGCCACAGGGGGAGGGCCCATGCAGGAAGGCCCCTGCGCCTCCCATGCAATATGTCCTCAGTGCCTCGTGGTTTTCAACAGGTTTCCGGTCTAAGGGGCAACAGAGTAGGGGTGGTGGCTGCAGGTTCGGAGCATTGCCACTTCCTAGCTCTGTGACTTCGGTCAGGCTGCTTAACCTCTCTGAACTGCAGTTTCCTGGAGATAATAACAATCTCTTCCTCTGAGGGTTATCATGGGCCATGGAGGAACCAGAAGGGCAGATTCTGATCAAGTGCAAGGTGGGACTCCAAAGCAATTGTGCTGGTTTTACACTGTTGTGTACCCTAGAAAAGCCATGTCCTGTAATCTTCATCCAATATTGTTTCCATGGAGATGTGACCCACACAATTATGAGTGAGACCTTTTGATTAGGTGGTTTCCATGGAGCTATGTCTCCACCCATTCAAGGTGGGTTCACCTACTGGAGTCCTTTAAGATGAAACCATTTTGGAGAAAGCTTCAGAGCCCACACAGCCAAGAGGAGACCCAGATATTTGGAGATGCCGAAGGAAAACGCCCCTGGGGAAGCTGTTTGAAACAAGAAACCAAGAGAGAAAGCCAGCAGACGTCCCACGTACCCTTCCAGCTGACAGAGAAACCTAAAATGTCATCAGCCCTCTCTTGAGTCCAGGTATCCTTCTCTGGATGCCTTAGTTTGGACATTGTTATGACCTTAGAACTGGAACTTGCAACTTAATACACTCCCTTTACAAAGGCCAATCCATTTCTGGAATATTGCATTCCAGCAGTAAAGCAAACCAAAACAGCAATGGAGATGAATTTTGGGCAAAGTTTACAAAGGGCTCTGAGGGCCATTTCCAAAGAGAAGCCCAGACCCCAAATGGCATGAGCCATGGCAACTTCTCCAGAGTAATGGAGTGGACTGTTACCCCAACATCCTGCTTCTAAGGACCAGCTTCCCTGGAATACACACACTGAGGTTGACACTGATAGAAACCAAAGCAGTTACATACTAGCCATGCTTTCTAAAAGAGGGTTGATGGGGCGGGTGAGCAGAAGGGGAAGTTGACTCCTGCAAATACAACCCCCCACCCCCCACCCCACCCCGCTTTTTCTTCTAGGACTGTGGCTCTGAGTGAATGGCGGAACCAATAATGGACTCTGGGTATGTTGCCAGGAGATTGTCTTTCACAGACTCAGTTGTCGACCATAAAAGAAAAGCAAGAAAACAAAGGGTAATTAGGATGGAGTTTAAGGATTCCCTTCTAGAACATGCCTAACTGCAGGGCTGGCAGTTTAGAAGACAGTGGCCAGCCACCTGGAAGAGCTGGGCCTCCAGGAAGCAAGGTTTGTTACACCCCTATGTCCTCAGCTGGTCACCACTGTTGCCATACATTGCTGGTTGATGATGAAGGAAAAAAGAAAGAGGTAAGATTTCAATAATCAGCCCACTCTCCCATGCACACATTGGAGTCCTAAAATAAACAGAAAGCTGGCTTCCTGAAAGTGGTTTGCCCTTGGAGTTGAGAAGACAGGCCCTCTAATTACGTGAAATGACATTACCTCAGAGCTCTGGGCTCCTAGTTCTATGAACAGGAAGGAAGCAGACCACAGCTCTATAAGAGCAGTTTCCTCTCTGCTTTATTAATTTTGGAGATTAAACAAGCCACTCCTCTGTGAGCCTAATACACTGAGATCACAGCCATTGTGTTTGCTGTGAATCCTGCTGAGTCTTGGTAGATTGGCGATGTGGCAGCTTTCGTTGTCAAATTCAACCCACCAATGGCTCTCATGACCCTTCTGTCATCATCCTGGCCCCTAGAACTATCCCTGGAACCCCCAAAGCTGAGGTTCAGAACTCAGCTGGGCTGGATGGTGTTTGGGTTCTAAAGGAGGAGAGTAGAAGTGTGTCAAGTACGTTTTAAAAAAGGACACTGGGATCAGAGAGTCAGATGGAAGTCCCTTTCTCAGTTCTACCAGAAAGCTAATGCAACACATCTAGTGCCTGCCATTCTGACTGTCAATTTCTATTAAGAGAAAAAGTAGGATCTTCCTCCCTCTCACCCACCCTCTATTTCTTCTTAAACGAGTGCAATGCACAGACCACTGGGCAGGAGACCGAGATGGAGCCTTGGATTGTATGTTCAGCTCGTCCAGGGACTCACAAGGGGTGGGGTCAGCTCATCAACTCGGTCTCTTCTAGGTCAGACTTGAGTTCCTTACGTTTTGGCTTGGCTACCTTTATCAAGTTTGCACAGAGAATTTCAATAACACAGCTTATTTTCAAGTTTAAGATTAGAAGCATTCAATGCCCCCCTCCCCCTGCCCCCAGCCCATTGTCTGGCCGATTCCTGGAGCTTTCTGAGCTCCTGAAGATTTCCCACCATGGCGCAATGGGGAAGCATGCTCTTCATTATAAGCTGACTTTTCCAGCCATCCATTGTGTGACCTGAAATTTTATTATTGGCTCTCCAAGGCATTTCCCAAGCGGCCTAGACACAAGGCTTAGGGAGACAAAAACTACACTGCCTTTCAGATGTGAAGATAAGACCGCCCCGTGGATTACAGACTTTCTCTCTGAGCACAGGTATGTGTGGGGTCAGCCACATTCCTTCTCTTGTCTCTCTTCCCACCCCACCGCCCCCATTGGGCCCACCCCTACCCCTCAGGATGAGAGGCACTTCTGTGAGGCAATTGGCCGGGATGAGGGGGCAATGCCTGGCCATGGGACACAGCAAAGAGCCAAGGGCTGGGAGGAGGAGCAGCCTGAATAATTAAACTGGGTTTAAAGGCAGGGAATGGGGGTCTTAGGTCTGGCCTTGCTTTCACGTGTTGTGTGAGTGAAACCAGGGAAAGCCTCTTTCATTCTCTTAGCCACAGTTTTCTTATATGAGAAAACGCAGTGGTTGGATCAAGTGATGTCCTAGGGCTCCTTCAGCTCTATGACACTGAGTCATATGGCCCATGGAAGCAACAGCAACCCAACTCTGACCCTTTTAGCATGAAAACTAAGTGAGATGACCACGTTCACAGCCTGGCAGACATTAGAAAGAAGTAGTGAATGTTGAAAGGAGCTCATGAGACCCCAGCACACTGGTTTACAGGAAACTAACAAAGCAGGCTGTGACCATGGCTCCCCCAGGGCACGTCCCTCCATGACAGAAGAGCAGACATATGCAAATCTGGGTAAAGCTAAAATTTCTTTTTGTTTTTCATTATCTGGATGTGAAATGAGAGCTCTGCTAAGACATTCATATAGTAGGACAACTCTCCTTCCTACAAATTTATTTTCAGTACAGAATCAGAAGTTACAATTTCAGTGCCCAAACTTGTGCTTCTGGAGATATAGAGAAGTACCTATCCCCATTCCTCCCACTGAGTACAACTGAAAACCCTGGACATTATATATAAAACAAAAATAAGAAGACCCTGAAAGGTGGACAGAAGAAGGTAGACTGGTTAGACATCTCAGGACCTGAGGAGTGATGTGGCAGTGAGTTCCCTGGGTTTTCTTTTTGCTTCATGTATCCTAAATTTGGAGCTGAAGAAGTTGGCAACCCAGATATGTGAATAGATACAGTAAAGAAAAGATCCATCTTGTTCCCTAAGCAAAGGCCATGTGGGGAGCCTAGATTTCTATCCCTACCCGACTAACAAGGTGTTTCTCCCCATCCCCAGAGGATGGTGTCAGAGGAGGCCTAGCAGACACTCAAGACTTTCATCTCTGCACAGTGGTAATGAGTCCACAAACTCCACCCCACTCTGAGTCAGTGGAGATCACAGACTACCCCTCCCAGCCACGATGGCATCAGTGGACGCATAGTGGGGAACTGGAACTCCCACCATCACCCAGAAGTCATGAGGAAATTTGCCATTCTTGATGTCAATGAAGGCTAAGTGGGTAAGTCTAACCAAATGACAGAGATGAAGTGATGCTTCCCTATTCCCTGCTGGAGTGGTGTCAGAAGTCAGCTGAAACAGAAGATTTAAATACAATCCAGTCTTATTACATAATATCCAAAATGTCTACTTTTGAATAAAATATCACCTTTCATACCAAGAACCAGGAAGATTGCAAACTAAATGAAAGATAATCAACAGATGTCAACACTGTAAAAATAGAAAGTCTCAACAAAGTAATGAGATATAAAGAAAAAACAAATGGAAATTTTATAAATGAAAACAATAATTGAAATAAAAATGTCAACACTGTAAAAATAGAAAGACTTAACAAAGAAACAAGCTATAAAGAAGAACCAAATGGAAGTTCTAGAAATGAAAAAAAATACAATAATTGAAATGAAAACTCAACACATGGGATCAAGAGGAAAATGAAAGAGACAGAGGAAAGAAGTATTCAACTTGAAGATAGAACAACAGAAATTACCCAATCTGAACAACAAAAGAAAATAGTCTGGAAAGAAAATAAACAGATCTTCAGGGACATGTGGGATTACAACAAAAGATCTAACATTCATGTCATTGGAACTCCAGAAGACAAGGAGAGGGAAAGACTGAAAAGATATTCAAAGAAATAATGGCTGAAAACTTCCCAAATTTGGCAGAAGACATAAGCCTTCAGTTTTAAGAAGCTGAGTGAGCTCCAAACAGGATAAACCCAAAGAAGTCCACACCAAGACCCATCATAACCAAACTTCTGAAAAGTGAAGATAAAGTCTTGAAAGCAGTGTGTGTGAGAGAGATGATGCCTTATTTACTGTGGAAAAACGATTCAAATGACAGTAGGTTTCTGATCAGAAACCATACAGGCCAGAAGAAAGTGGCATAATATTTTCCAAGTGCGGAAAGAAAAGAACTGTCAACTCTGAAACCAATACTCAGTGAAAATATTCTTCAGGGATGGAAGGAATGGAATCATGACATTCTTATATTAAGGAAAACCAGGAGAATCTGTCAACAATAGAAATCTCCTAGGATAATGACTAAAACAGAAAAAACTCTTGGCCATCAGCAAGGAAGAAAGAACAAAGGAAAGAGCAAAAATATAGGTAAATATAATAGACTCTCCTACTCCTCTTGAGTTTTCTAAATTGTGTTTTATAACTGAAGTGACAATTATCACTATCTGAATGTTAGCACAGTGTTGGTGAGAATGTGAAATTGTTCAGCATTGTGGAAAACATTTTGTTGACTCCTCAAAAAGTCTGCATGGAAAATCCTAAAGAATCTACAAAAAAACCTTCTAGAACCAATAAGTGAGTTCAGCAAGGTCATAGGATACAAGATCAACATGCAAAAATCAATTGTATTTCTATATACTAGAAATGAACACATGGATATTGGAATTAGAAACACCACCACTTAAAATCGCTTAAAAAAATACTCCAATTAAACATGTATAGTACTTGTATGCTGAAAACTGCACAACACCAATGAAAGAAATCAAAGAAAGTCTAAATGAATGGAAAGATAGATAATTTTCATAGACTGGAAGACTCAACATAGCAAAGAGGTCAGTTCCCCAACTTGATATGCAGGTTTAACATAATTCCTAGCAATCAAAATCCCATCAAGATTTTCTTTTTAGTTGTAGACAAGATTATTCTAAAACTTATACGGAAAGGAAAAGGAAGTTGAAGAGCTGAAACTATTTTGAAAAAGAATGAAGTGAAAGAAATCGGTCTAACCAGTTCCGAGAATTATTCTATAACTCGAGTAATCAAGACCATGTGGCACAAACATGAACTCAAAATGTAAAATATAAAACTATAAGATTTTTAGATAAATCTTACATCTGAAGAAGGACTTGTATTCAGAATAGATCAGTGGCACGGAACAGAGAATCCAGAAATAGACCCACACAAATATGTCCAATTAATTTTTCTTTTTTGAATGCTGTATGGTAGGGGTCACATTTCATTCTTCATCTATGTGAGTATCCCTTTATTGCAACACCATTTGGTGAATTTTTTTTTGTTTGGTTTTTTGTTCATTTATTGCTTGTTTGTTTGTTTGTTTGGGAAGTGCATAGGCCAGGAATCAAACCCGGGTCTCCTGCATGCAGGCGAGAATTCTACCACTGAAATATCCTTGCACCCCCTGCCCAACTAATTTTTGACGATGGTACAAGAGCAATTCAATGGAGAAGGGATAACTTTTGCAACAAATGGTTCTGGAGCAATTGGACATCTATAGGAGGTAAAAAAAAAAAGTATTTCAACCTAAACCTCACATCTTATACAAAAATTAACTCAAAATGGATCATAGAATTAAATGTAAAACATAAAACCAAAAGCATTTTAGGCAAAACAGAGGAGAAAATCTTTGGAATATAGAGCTAGCCAAAGAGTTCTCAAACTTCATATCCAACTTGTATCTAGAATATATAAAGAATGATAAAAACTCAACAGTAAGAAACCAATTAGAAATTAGAAAATTAGAAAAAAAAGGTGAAAGATGTGAAGACATTTCACCAAACAGGATACACAGATGGCCAAAAAGCACATGCAAGTTATGTTCAACATCATTTGCTATGAGAGCATTACAAATTAACACCACAGTGAGACAGCATGACAGACCAATCAGAATGGAATAGTGCTCTCGGGCATTGATTGTATGGGGTATGAACAATTAAGTCTGAACAAAAACCTGTACCAGTCAATTTCTGATTCTGACGTTGTACTGCTGTTATGTAGGATGCACCACCACGGGACCTGTCTGCACTTGTGTTTATAACTTCCTGTTTTCAGTGTCCAAATCCAGGGGACAGTGATGTCTCTTATTACTTCTGGGGACATTTCCTTAGAAGCATTCTTTTGTCAAGTAATTTACTGAAGTTTTTACAGATACTTTTATTTTTCAAAAATAATTTCCACTTGGGCACACGGGTGGTTCAGTGGTAAAATGCTTGCCTTTTATGTGGCAGACCTGCATTCGATTCCTGAACCATGCACCCCCAAAATAATAATAATTGTAATTTCCACTTAAATTTCCCTTGGGTGTTTCAGGGGCTAAGCCTGAGGCCTTGGCAGTGACCTCCTTCAAATATTTGGGTCTAGACCCTGGAGTTTCCTCAACAAAGGCCTGATTCTCTGGTCTGGAGCTGCAGCCTGACCCCTCATTGGCCTCAGTCCCCCCGCTTGGGTACTGGCTGGGCCCAGGACTGAGGAGCAGGGGCCAAAGAAGGGAGGCCAGCGAGGGAGCCCTGCCTGATATTGACTTTGGCCAACTCCAAAAAGGGTCCCACGGTCTCAGCACACACCACTGCACTGCTGGGTCATTTCCTCCTTCCCAGCAGATGAATCCGGGCCTGGGAAATCACCCTGCAGGGTTGCCACCTTCCCTCTACCTTGCCAGGTGGCAGCAAAGAAAAAGAACTAAGAAGCAGAAACAGTCTTGGGCTTCAGGCTGGAAGGGAAAAAGGTGAAGTGCTTCTGGAAGCCGAGCTCGAGGCTCACTTGTCTGCACGGTCTGGGCCCCCCACACAGGGTGAGGACAAGGGAAATCTTTGAGGACATGATGCTGCACCCAAGTCTCCAGATTCCTGTTTTGACATGATGTAAGAGTTTCAAGGCATATCATTATAGCTTTGTGCTAATAAATCAATCAATATTCTAAAACATCAATTTCAATGTTTAAAAGATGACTTTCAAAAGCCCAAACTGATGTGAAAAAATTGGAAGTCTCCCATACTGCTGATGAGAATGTAAAATGATGTAGCTGCTTTGGAAAACAGTTAGGCAAGTCCTCCAAAGGTTAAACATAGAGTTACCATATAACCCAGCAATTCCACTCCTAGAAATAGATCCAGGAGAAAAGAAAGCATCTTTCCATGCAAAAACTTGTATGTGAACGTTCATTGCAGCTTTATTCATAATAGTCAAAAAAGGGGAAACAACCGAAGTATTCAGCCACAAATGAATGTGGTACATAGACAAGATGTGGTATATATATATATATAAAGGGATATTTCTAGCCATTCAGATTTTGATTACTGAATTATTGTGTAGATATTCCTTTTTGCTTTCTGGCATATTGCAGTAAACAGAGGGAAATACCTGAAATCTCTGAACTGTCATCCAGCTGCCTTGATCTCTGAAAAAGGTTGTTTAGCCTTTATCTTGTGCCCTTACGATTGTAAAAACCTTATGATTAACCCTCACTTGTACCCATTTATCCTGTTTTCTGACTTAAAGTCTGGTGATAATTAAAGACAGTTCCTGATGTTTATTAACAAAGGGTCTTGGGTCAGCCCAGAACTAACCCACCCCAAGTCCAAAGTCATCTTGATAACCGAGACTGGGTCTAACCAAAACAAGTCCACCTGTCATGTGCAATAGCTTAGACTTTAACCTGCAAGTCACCTATACCGCATTCCGCCATTTTCTTACATTCTGTAACTAAGCATGTCATCAGATTGCGCATGCTCAATAATTAGATCACCTTTAATTACATCATCTGGGGACACTGCGCTCATTTATCCTAAACTCTACCCATCTTTTGATACTATAAAAACTATCAGAATTACTTCACTTTGGGGAGATACATTTGGGGCCGCTAGACCATCAGCTCCCCTGCTATGTACCTAGCAATAAACTCTTTCTCTCCTTGAAGCCCTGGTGTCTCAGGTATTGGTCATTTGAGGACACTGGGCAAAAAAATCCACTGTCTTTGTCTGGTAACACCGTGAAAGAAGCTGATCACAAAAGGCCACATGTTGTATGGTTCCATTTAAATAAAATGTTCAGATACATAAATCCATAAATAATAAGTAGATTAGTGGTTGCTTAGGGCTGGGGGCGGTTTGAAGGAAAAAGTTGGGGGTAACTGCTTATGTATACTGAAGTTCTCCTAGAACTCCCCATCCTCTCCACCTTTTGTTTGAGAATAGCTTTGTGCCACTGAGGTTAAAAATGCCACTCCCCCAATCTTGAGTGTCATGTGCCACTCAGTGATGAATCAACTTGGGGTCAAGTTTCCCACATATGGGCTGGGAAGGCAGAATCCAGTCAACTGAAAGCAAACTGTTTTTCAAGCCAGCAATGCTTGAAAACTTATTTGAGTCTAAAGTCAAACAGTATACAGTGGCCAGCCATTATGTCAAACAGGGAACACAGTTTTCTGGAATTTGGGGGCACCAAGAAATGAGGCCAGATAAGCCATGACAACAATGCTGATCTTGTCACTTGAGCTACTGCAGAAGAACTGGCCTGCAAGGTAACGTGAGGCCAGTTTTTTAAAGGCCTCATTTCTTATTGGACTTGTTTAGAATCACCCTGTCCTTTGCCATTGTGCTGGTTTGAAACTGTTATGTACCCCCAGAAAGCCACATTCTCTTAATCCTAATCCAATCCTGTGGGGACAGACCTATTGCTTAGGGTAGGCCCTTTTGACTGAGTTGTCTCCATGGAGATATGACCTACCCATTCAAGGAGGGTCTAAATTAGTTTACTGGAGTCATCAAAAGAGCTCATGGAGAGAGAGAGTCAGCCAACAAAGAACAGAAAGATGAAACCAGAACACAGACATTCAGAGATGCTTAAGCTAAGAGATGAAACCCAGAATCTGCCCCAGAGAAGCTAAGTGAGGCCCCACAGGAGCCGTTTGAACCCTGAAGCCAGGAAAGAAGTACAGCAGACATCACCATGCGCCTTCCCATGTGACAGAGGAACCCTGGATGCCCTCAGCCTTTCTTCAGAGTTATGATATCTTTCTTTGGATGCCTTAGTTTGGACATTTTTATGGCCTTAGAACTGTATGCTTGTAACTTAATAAATCCTCTTTGTAAAGCCAATCCATTTCATATTGCATTCCAGCAGCTTTAGCAAACTGAAATGGTCACACACATCATACATGATGAGAACTGACAGAAACCCTTGGACTTAAACTGGCAAAATAAAAGTAAGTTCATGAAGATGACACCAGTGCAAACCAGAAGACCAAGGCAAAGCTTTTCCATGCTGACCATCAAAGCTGGAGTTGTGCTGGGGATGTTGAGAGACTGACCCGCTGGACTCTGCAGGGCTAGGTCATCCCACTCATATGGCAGTGTAAACATGCATGTGTGCATGGGCACACACATACACACGTACACACACACACACACTTCTGGGAAGCATTAGAGCATGAGAGGCCTTGGGGGACGGGCTTCCTCCTTAAGCTTAGGGTCTTTCCCACCAGTAACGGTGACATCTGGTCCCTGTACCTTCTCGTCAATTGACTTTGCTGCTTGGGTGTGACCCCAAGGCAAGCAAAAGGAAAAAAAAGTGGTTTTTTTCCCCTCAAAATGATTTTAGAAATAAAGTTGTCCATGGACTTACCATAGTGGAAAAAAATGCAAACACGGAGCCAAGGAGGAGGAAAACGTTGGCGAGGTTTGGGTTGTATAGCAATTTCATCAGGCGAGAGCGTCAGAGTGTAGTAACAGCTTGTAAACATGTTACATCTGGTACTCAAATGCCAGCAGTGACAGCCAGGAGACCTGAGTTGCCCTTTCATCAGAGAGAAATCACTTGACCACTCTGAGGTTCAGCCTCATCATCTGCAAAATGGGCTGATCCCCTCACATAGGCTGTGTGCAGAAGGAGTGGAACGACAACTGAACTGGACAGACTGGTGTAGCCTCTGTGTCCTCTGCCCTCCTGTATAGTCAAGCTTGGTTAGAATCCTAAAATATTAATACCGGGAGGGAAAACTCGAGATTTAAATTTAAAATAGTAGGGCAAAATCCTACTGCCACACTTAGAGATGCAATGCGCCCTCACATCTGGAGAGAGGAAACTGCAATTTAACTACTTATTATGAGTAAATAAATAAATTCTCTCCTTTCTGGGAAATGCTTCTTTGCAAATATCTTGGAGATTATTTCACAAATGAAAGAAAATAGTCAAGGCTGCTACCATCAGCTTTGGAGGAAACAATCTAATTTCCAAGTTGGCAGCAATGATGGCTCTGTTTACCAAAGAAAGTGGGACCATCGCTGTACATTTTCAGAAATGGCCCCAGCACTTCTCTTCAAGAACACAATCAACAAAACTGTATACAAGCAGGCATTAAAGATGAACATAATTTAATAGGCAGCCGTGATAAACTGGTAAGACAGGCTGGCATGGACTTTTTCATAGGCTATCCTGGTTGATAGCAGGCAAAAAGCTCCCTCTCTGCGATGGACCGTGAGCAAAGGCGCCCCGGCTGAGCCCTAATCAGATCCTAGAGTCACCCCAACCCATGAACCCAACTGCAAACACCAAGGTGAGTAAGACATTTTGTTCTCCATCACAACTCTCGTCCCTGAGTCAGAAGAAAGGCACACTGTCGGCTGGAGCTTAACTGCAGAGGCCACATGGGCAGGACGAGGAGGTTTCAGGAGAGAGACCAAAGTCCTGCTTGAGCCTCTGCTCACCTTAGAAGCCCCGAGCCAGCCGGAAAGCACATACTTCCGGTTTCTCCCGAGCTTGGCTTGGCTTGGCCTGTTGTCTTTCTTTCTTTCCTTTTTTTGGACTGATTTCTTCGAAACCCAACAACTCCAATAGTCTTTCTTGCTCTCATTCCTTCAAGGGTAAATATTTAACTCCATTTACTGATCAAATACAAACATACATTTATTTCTAGGGTTTAAGGATTAAAATAGAGCTTGAAAGGCATATTACCAGAAGACTTTTCAGAGACCGATGAGGCCTTGCTGGGCATGCAGTCGATGGGGAGCTTGGAGATGCTTGAGCTCGACACTTCTGTGCCAAGACTCCAGTTTTTTTCCAATCAAGCTTCCTGGGTTGTACTGGTTCCAGTACTCATCCTTCCTCTTTCTCCTTATCCCAGGCAAGAGCAAGAGAGTTGTAGAGAAGGTCTCATAAAAGAGACAGACTTTTTATGATGTACTGCAGCAAAGTGAGGCTGCAGAGAAGTCCCGCTAGCTGTGCAACCTTGGTGCTTCCAAGTGGTATTGTTTGAAAAGGTTTTACCTTTTAAAACGATCAAGAGGCCTCTGGTGGTTTATGAAATTCATTTCATAAACACTTAAGAAATTGTTTTCACGAGAGAGCATTTCTGCTGGGTTTCTCTTGGCATTGGAAGTTAGAGGGTTCTACCCTGCACATACATAAAGGTCAATTGGTTCTCTGCTTTCCATTAAAATGTCCAATTCTCAAGCATTTGCCAATATACTCAGACGAAGCCAAATGAAACCAGTCCCAAGCTTGGTCTTCAGTGTGCAGCAGACTGCATTGCCAACAGGGCCTGAGAAATTGGAAGCAGGAGTCCAGGGTTCAAGTCCCACTTGGGTAGGGTGCTGGCTGCCTGCCTACAGCTTTGAGCCTCCTCCTCACCCTCCTCCTGCTCTCCCCTGGGGTCCCCACTTGGTGTGAACTGAAGACTTTCACTAGCGGCAGCTGCCTGAGTCATACCAATTTCCCCGTCAAATAGGTTGCCCCCCGCCCGCAACGCTTGGGCAGATGGTTTCAGAACCCAAAGGAGAGACCCACCATTTATCCCTGCTAAATCTCCCAAGAAGATCCTGAGCCCATCGAGATCTTTTCGGGCCCCAATTTCACGCTACAGAGAATTCATCGCCTGCTTTTCTCTGACCTACCTGCCTAGCGAGCTTTTCTAACAGAATGTCCTAGAACTTTTCCAGGGACTCATAAGGGCCAGTTAGGAGAGATGGAGTATGAAAAGTGGCCATGAAATCAAGTTAGTAGGGGAAGTAAGTGTTCACAGCTCCATAAAGGCTTGAGGCAAAGTCCACCAGTGGGAGCCTGCCAGGTGAGGGGCAATGCAGGAGGACTAACGCTATTGTAGTTCTAGAACATTCTATGGGGCACTTTTAAACACCTGATTTTTAACACAGGTCTAGAATGTAGGATTTAAAAAAATGTTTCAATTGTAAAATATATATACAAAAAAACGAAAGAAAAAAGCAATAATTTTCAAGTTATAGAGAAGATTGCAGTTTGTCATGGGCTACCATTCCATCATCTCAGATTTTTCCTTCTAGCTGCTCCAAAACACTGGAGGCTAGAAGGAATATTAAAATAGTGATTCAGCAGCCAGACTTGTTTGTTAAATCCCATTTTCTCTGTTATACCTCCTCCTTCTCTTTTAATGTTTCTCCCACTCTATAGGGGTCTCTGGGGAATGCCTGTTCTGACTTCTTCATGTTGAGAAAGTGGATCATAGCATTTTTGATTACTGAATTTTTATTCTCCAAATTCGACTAGTAATGATGTGATGTGCAAAGCAAACAGACCGGTTAAAAAAATGGATTCTACCCACCTTTCCTTTCCCTTCCTTGAGTGTACCTTCTGCTGCTGGGACTCTGACAGCTCCGGACAGCTGGCAGCCAGCAAATAATGGAGGGGGCCAGGGGAAGCAAAGGGTTGCAGTGGGCAGGTTTGCAGGTTGATCTTGAGATCAGACCAGTGTGTGTGTGGAGCGGGGGTGGGTAGCAACAATCTACTAGGCTCTGGAAAACCCAGAGTCTCAGCTTGGAAGCTGGGGGCAGGGAAGCCAGTGCTGATAAACATGGGGGGGGGCGGGGGGGAATGGCAGGATCAGAGGCAGCCCCTTGTAGCCTCTCTGAGAGGCAGTCACTGGGTGGCTAAATCATAGATTTTGGCACCCAAGGGCCTGCACTTTACTCCTAGCTGTGCCACTGTCTAGCAGCGCGGCCTTGAGGAAATGACCCCACATCTCTGTGCACCAGTTTCGGCACCTGAGCAGTGCCCTCAGGTGCCCAGTCTGACACCGTGGGAATGTGGGTACCATGGTGACAGTGGCCAGGTGGGGTGCGACACTGCAGCTTTCCTCTCCAGGCCCCCCCTCCCACTGGAACGTGATTCCCTGCACCCAAAAGAGGTCCCAAGGAAGGTCCCGTGGCAGGAACACCGAGCGAAGGATGGCTCTGGAAAGGGTGGCAGCATTCAAGGGTTACCAACTTGGGTGCAGATGCGGTTGGGTGACAAAGAGGGCAATTCCAAAGACATGCATGTGGGGGTCAGATATGCCACCAGGCGAGAGGAACGAGCTGTGGGGCCTTGGGCCAATGCCTGGCACCTGCTGGCCTCAGTCCCTCTCTGTCATGTGGAAATGACGGGATGAAAATTCATGCAAGGTGGGGCCCAGCCCTGAGAAGTCCTGGGCGCCCCTGCCCCATCAGGGCCGAGGGCAGGAGGGGAGGGCACCCGCCAGTCCCAGGCTCAGGCTCCCCCGGCCACCCAGCACCCACACACTGCCCCAGCTCAATCAGGGGAGCCAATTTCTCAGGCTTACTTTATAAAATGTTCATTTTTCTCCTCAGTCCTAAATGTGAAGCTGACACTTTAAAAAGACATTTTGGAAAACAGGTACATTTTGCCAGGAACATTTCAAAACTGCCACAGGCACAGACCCCCACACAAGCGGGCCAGATGGAGAAATGGGTGAGGCAAGTGGCCCGCAGTACTTTGGGATGTTAATTTTACCACCCTGGCTTCCAGAAAGAAGACCCCACCTTGGCAGCAGCGGTCCACATCTCTAACTCCTTGTCACCTTCAGGTAATGCCCAGGTGTCTGGTGTATCTACCTTCAAAGCCTTCTGCAGATAGTAAGCACTGGGCTGAGCAAGCTGATGGCCCAGGAGGCTGGCCTGTGCACCTGCTACCAGGTAACCAGCCAGAAGTATTATGCAATGAATGAAGTTTCAAAATAATAACAAGTCAGACAAATGGACTGCAGTTAGCCCTTCCCCATGGCGGTTCCCAAAGCGGCTGCTGTTGTGTGAAGGCACAGGCAGTAAAGCCTGTTTAAAAAAGAGCAGGGACCTGCGAAGCCGGGGCTGCAGCTGCACCAGCACCTGCGAAAAATTTGGGTAAATCACGAGATCCGCATCTCGCACAGGGCATGGGGAGTGCAGGGTTCTTTGGTGTGCAGGATTGTTAGGAAAGTTCTGGTAGACTCTTGGCATCACATGAGAAGAGGCCAAGTCCTTCTATGATACCCTAAAGGGAAATGAAGGGGACGGGTCCATCCTTAAGAATTTTCAGGCCAGCAAAGTCTGGTTTGAAAATTAAATCAAAAGGTTTAGCCCACGCAATGTAACAGTAACAGGAGAGGCAGCATCTGACAACTGATACAGGCAAGAGAAATCGAACCCCAGCAGGGGTAAGGGCCAGCCCAAGCGCTCACAGGCCACCTAAGCTCTCCACAGAGCCCCTCAAGATCGACAGGAATTTAGTGGCACGTCCACCCTGCTAGAGCACCTTTGTAGCATTCCCACCAAGAGCTTGTCCAGTCTCTGTCAGGACCCAGAGTTCTTAACTCTCTCGCTTGACTCTCTACGCAGTATTTCCTGTCTCCATCGCTTGTTACCACATCTACCAGGTGGAAAGCGGCATATGCAAGAGGCTTACAGGCAGGGGGCAAGCTAGCAGAGAAGCGTTTGAAAACAGCTCATGCAACCAAATGCCACTCCACAAAGCAAGTCTAGTATACAGCATTTTCACTAGCAGACATCAACATCCACTTACGTGGTCAAAAACATCATCTAAGCCAACATTTGGAATCAAGTCACACTAGCAGGGTTGCATAATCAGTAAACTTTCGGCTCTTTCCTTGCAATATAATTGGGGAAAAAATGCATTGGAGTCTTACAGATAAAAATTGACTTGTAAAGTACCTAGTAATTAGTACATAAAAATACTAGATTTTAAGGTAAAGAAAGGAAAGATTTTTTTTTCTTATTTGAAAACAGGTCCTTTTGCAATATAACTAAAATGGAAGTAATTATCAAAGACTGAGAATATTAATCCAGGCTTTAATATTAGAATATAGACAAAGCTGTCCTATGATGCCAAAGCTTTATAGATGGAAGAACCAATAGACAGCCAATGAAATTCACCAGCACCACAAGGCACATTTTCTCTTCTCCTCTGAAATCCACCCGATGTTTCTAATGGTCTCTTGGTTTGTAAGCTCTCTCCCTAACAACAATTCTAGCTATCGCGTACTAAGTGCTAAAGCAGTGCCAGGATGCCACGCAGGCATTGCATCATTGAGTCCTCACGTCACCACAAGGAGGAAGGTATTGTTATTATTATCAACATTTCACAGAGGAGAAAATGATGTCCACAGAGGTACAGCAACTCACCCAAAGTACACAGCCAGACAGGACTGGGACCTAAGTCTCCTGGTTGTGCTTGGGCAGTAAGAAGACACCATGGTATAAGATTAATATTCCTTTTTAGTCTTCCCAGCTCTGCCACTCAATGGCCATGTGACAGGGTGCCAGGATTTTTACCTTTCTGTGCCTATTTTTCTGTCTTCTGAAAATGGAGGCAATAACGATGGACTCTACCCTTCAGGTGCTTTGGGGGTCCGCAGGAGGGGCCCTTGGGAAGGATCAGAGACACAGGGCTTCCCACACCCAGGTAACAACACGGCTGCATGGGTGGACGCCAGGGCCCAGAAAAACTGCCCATTCATTCTGCAGGGAGCCCCAACGGCCCCAGC
Source organism: Myrmecophaga tridactyla (assembly GCA_004026745.1). Classification (NCBI taxonomy): domain Eukaryota; kingdom Metazoa; phylum Chordata; class Mammalia; order Pilosa; family Myrmecophagidae; genus Myrmecophaga; species Myrmecophaga tridactyla. The sequence goes on from PVIY010005802.1 coordinate 82,093, forward strand.
AGCAGCCCAGGGGAAAGGCTCGGAAGGCCCGGGCCGCCCCTCCTTTCTCTCAGCTCCCCACAGCCCTCAGCTGTCCCTGCGCAGGGGCCAGGTTAGCTGCTGATGCCCACCTGGTCCCAGAGTGCCTCTGTGTCCCACTTGCCATCACCGCTTGCCTCCCCTCCCAATCACATTAGATAATCCTGCCCCGGAACCAGGCCAAACGATACTTTGTCTGATTTGCTGCAGAACATGTGTGCAAAACCAGCGACCTCTGCCAACTCCATGGGGAGCTGCAGATTTGTTTTTTTATTTTTTTAGAGTTTGAAATTCTTTCAAACCCACAGGAGAGCTACAAAAATGATACAAACCCCTCCATTCCCCCAACTCCAACGCTTTGCTACATGTGCCAAATTCCTTCATCCATCCACCCATCATCCATCCATCCACTTTGTAAACACCTGAGTGCAGGGTGCACACATCAGAGCCATGCATTTGTAAAAGATCACACCAGCATGAGAATGTAATATTATACAGGTACTTTGAAAAGAAGTTTGGCCATTTCTTTAAAAAGTTAACCATACAACTACCAAAGGATCCAGTCTTTCCACCGCTGGGCACTTACCAAGAGAAATGGGAGCCTATGTCCACACAAAGTTCCAAACACCTAATGTAGAGAGCAGCTGTATTAGTAGTCACTGAAAACTGGAAATGCCCGTCACTGGGTGAATGGGTAAATCAGCTGTGGCAGAATTCATGCAACAGAATGAGGCTTAACCATGAAAAGGAAGGAGCATTTGACACGTGCAACAATGGGGACGGATCTCGGACTCACTGCGCAGTGTGAAAGAAGCCAGGCAAAAAAGAGTGCCTGTTCCATGCTTCCATTCATACAAATCCCTGGAAAGGGCTCACTGCCCCGTGGATACATGTGGATTAAAACTTACTCAATTGTATATTTTCAATCTGGGCAGTTTACTGAATGTCAATTATACCTCAATAAAGGTGTAAAACAATCACATCAGGAGCCCAAATTCAAGAACCGTCAGTGATATGCCTGAACCCCAGAGGACAGGAGCATGTGTGCAGTACCTGCAGCGAATTGACATGTTCTATCATGCACTGAAATACTTGCTCGTCACTCTCGTGGCCTCGTGCTTCCTTAGCTTTCCGGGTGAGGGGCTGAGTGGCCACAGCACACCTCGCACCACATGCTTCCATTTCTACCTCTTCCCAAGGTGAGGGGAAGTCGAGCCATTCAGAAGTCACATGGGCGGATGGAATGTTCCAGCACCAGGGAGGCTGAGGAGGCGGGAAGGGCACTTTCTCGGTTGGAAGGGCACGCATCAAGCACAGCGTCACCTGCTACTTCTTCTCCAGCTCCCGGGAAGCATTTCCCTACTTCATCTCCAAAAGTCGCTGGCTGGTGGACTCTCTGCTTCCTGATACTGTGGCATTGTCTCAGAATCTCCCACTTTCTCCAAAATGTTTCCTCTTCTATAGGATTCCAGTAAAGTAATCAAGACCCACCTAGACCTAATCCAGCTTAACAACCACACTTGATTGAATCACACCTCCAAGGAGATGTTCTACTTACAGTTTCCAACATACAGCACTGAATAGGGAATAGAAGAAACGGCTGCCTTTACAAAAAGGGATTAGGATTAAAACATGGCTTTTCTAGGGTACATACATCCTTTCAAACTGGCAAGGGGACAATGCACAGAGAGTTTAGGCACTGGAAGAGTACTTGAGCTAGATGGTTTTATGATTCTTTCTAACACTGAGATTTCCTGACCATGGCTTCTAAAGTGCAGGAGAGTTACTGGGGCTGAATGATCAGTGAGCTGGTGAGGGGTACAAAAGGAGGAGCCAGAAATACCTCCCCCCCACCCCAGTTTCTGGGGAGTGGTACCACTAGTGGAGCTGGCAGGGGGCAGGGGGCAGGTGCAGTGGGGCTTTTCCCATGGCCAGCTGCAGGACTGAGGGGGCTGGCCAGGGGACGGGAGAGGCACTGTTACAGACCAGGTGACAGGCTGCAGACCCAGATTGGCAAGTCACCAGCTTACCTTATACACCCAAATGACAACCAGGTCGAGGACAAACACAAGAGGTGTGAAAACCCCACTTATAGAGGCAGCGAAGAAAATAGCATCCTTAGGGATAAATACAACAAGAAACGTACAAAACCTTTATGAAGGAAGTGCTAGGTCCAGCCCTGAACCAATGGGAAGACACCCTTTGCTCTGAAATAGGATGACAACATCATAAAGATGTCCTTTTCTTGTAACTTAATTTAAAAATGTAAAATGCACTCCCTACCCGACGCCTCCAAAGAAAAATACCAATGAACTTTTTAATGGTTCTAGACAGGGTAACATCAAGCTTGTATGGAACCCAGGGACCTTGAGATCTGAGAAACAACATGCGGTGACTTCCCTGGTTTTCCATATCGCCCTCCATCTATCGCAGATGGGGCACTGCAGAAGCTTCCAACGTGCAATGGCCGACAGGCACAGGCAAGAGAAAAGTACCAAGAAAAGCCTGTTCCCCTTGCCTGGGAGCAGGGCAGCCAAGGAGAACAGAAAATCCTTTGCAAATGCACAGCTTATTGCAGCCGACACCCCTGGTGGTTCGGGCTGCTGGAGTGGAAGCGGTGAGGCCACCTCAGCCCGGCCCACAGCCCCGTGGAAGCAGGTAGAAGCAGATGGAAACATGCTGGGTCCCCTTGGCCAGAGGTGCCGAGGGTAGGGGGCACATAGGGAGGGAACCTTCCATCCATTGCCTGGTGGAACTGGCCAGGGACACTCTGCTAGCCCTGCTGGTAGAGTCTGCAGAACTGGGGCGGGGGGGGCTGACCTCCCTTCCCCTGCCCAGCAGAGGCAGATGGCACCCCCATTCCCTCACCGGGGTAGGGTCAGCAAGGGGCAGAGGCCAGCTGAGGTGCCACCCTCATCAGCACTAGACTTCCCCACTTCCACCCTCCAGGCCAGCCAGGTCCAACGGGGAGCTGAACTTCCAGCCCCACCCGGCCGTAGTGAGGCCCAGCAATGCAGTGGGAGTCCGGACTGGTCTACACTCTGCTTTCCCCAACAACCGGTGTTGTTAGCAAAAACCAGGGGGGAGCCAAACCTTCCTCACCTGGCTGCCACGAGACCCAATAAGGCGGAGTGAGGCAGGGATACTCTGTACTTTGGTCCCCTCCCCAGCTGGTAGCAGCTGGATCCAGGGGGAAACCCAGTGTCCACCCCACCCGGCAGCAGTGAGGGGCAAAGAGGCGGTGGGCACTAGGACTGCTTGACTTTCTGCTTCCCCCATCCCCTGTCCCGGTGTCAGGGGTGCCCAACAGGTATTGGACACACACACACCCCTGCCTTACAGCCAAAAGGCAGTGCTGAGCAGCCCTCCGTGTCCCCCTCCCCAGCACAGCCTAACAGGGAGCTGAGCTGAACCCCACGCAGAGGCCACACAGCAGCGTGGGTTAGTGCCTCACTTTCCCCAGGAAGGTGCCAACAGAGCCCAGGGGAGAGCTGGGCTCCTCCCCACCCATTTCAGTCAGGGAGGCCCAGCAAGGAAAGCGATCCTAGGTCCTCACCTGGTCCCCACACTACACCCCAACAGGGGACTGCCTGCGAAGACATCAGGCCCAATGCCATCCAAAGGCTCATGTTACAGTGTGCAACATGCCTAGCACACACCTTTTATCCACGGTATGGACAGATGAGCAAAAAATGTGGATAAAGAAATAAACAAATAAAAGGGGGAACAAAGTTTAAAATCAATTGAGCAGATTGAAATATTAGTGGCCAGTGAAAGGGAGGGGTAAGGGGTATGGCATGTATGAGTTTTTTCTTTTTTCTTTCTTTTGCTGGAGAGATGCAAATGTTCGAAAAGATGATCATGGTGATGAATACATGACTGCACGATGATACTGTGAGCCACTGATCGTGACCATGTCAAGAATGTTTGTATATCTATTCGTGGTTTACAATAAAAATATTTAAAAAAAAGATTTTCAGCTTCTAGAAAAAAATGACTAGCACACAATTAAAAACGCTCCTCATACCAAGAACCAGGAAAACCACAATATGAATGAGCAAAGATAATCAACAGGTGTTAGTGCCAAGATGATTCAGATATCGGAATTACCTGACAAGAAACTGAAAGCAATCATCGTAAAAATGTTTCACAAGCAATGACAAATTATCTTGAAACAAATTTAAAAATGAGAAGATCTCAACAAAGAAACAAAAGTTATAAGAAAGAACCAACTGGAAATTATAGAAATAATACGGTAACAGAAACAAGATAGCTCATTATGTAGGCTCAATAGTAGAGTGGAGATACGAGAAGCTAGAATAAGTAAACTTGAGACATATCAACAGAATTCACCCAATCTGAACATGTCTTCCTACGTCTTTCAGAAAAATCACTGAATGTTGCCTATAGGAAGGGCATACCCCACTGGTCAAATCACACCACACCTGCAACAATCTAACACAGCGAGGCCCAGAGAGGGGAGGGGACTTGCCCAATGTCACACAGGGAGGCCGCAGCCCATCTGGGAGAAGGGGCTGGCTGGGCGCTAAACAAGAGGTGGAACCAAGAGAAACGATCCCCAAATGTTCATAAATTGTAAGCACCCCAGCACTTTCATGTGATTAAAAACAAAAAACATTCAATGTTGTGGGAGCAAAGAGTCGAGAAAGTAAAAGCTTCCTTTAAATAAGACAAACGGTTAACTCCTTACAAAAATAAGGGTGGCATGGTTGCAATTTTTGCTCAGAATGAAAATTAGACAGTACGAAGTCAAACCTAAAACAGCCTATCTGTTTAAAATAAAATAACTTCAAATAATTTTCAAATAATAGTCCCCCAAGGACCTATCCTCCATTATTAAAAAAAATCATTGTGAATGTAATTAACAGAACTGAACTACCTATTTGAATGTGGTTTAAACGGGGGACGTTTTAGGTTGTGTATATGTTACTAGAATAGAAATTTAAAAAACCCACAGGACTGTACAACCCAAACATACTGTAAACTATGGACTGTGGTTAAAGGGACAATTACAAACATGTTCTTTCATGAATTGTAACAAATGGACCCCATTAACGCAAGGTGTTAATAATAGGATGCCATATGGGAACTCTGAAAAAAATCTGTTGTATTTTAAATTAGGCATTGATTTGGTACAAGTTTCACATAATGAAATAGTTTCTATTAGTGCTGAGATCAACTCTTGAATGGTTGAGGGAAGGATGGGGTCAGCTGACTACAAGCCCCGTAGCCTGTGGGCTGAGAGCTGGGACCCCTAGGCCGGGGTGATTTTGTCCCTACAGCCCCAGTCTCCTCGTGTGCAAGACGAGGGGCTTTGACTTAAGGGATCTCCACACTAACTGCCCATTTTCCCCTTCCTGAATCCTACATAAACAGGTAGCAATTCTATCTTCCTCCAAACTTCTAGACAACCGCTATTTATCACAACAGTCACACCCCTCACATACACCCTTCAAAGATAAAACCCCCAGGTTTTTGAGTCTGTGGTAATCTCAAAAAGAATAATTATTCCCTCGAAATATCTTAATCCACTTAAAGTTGAACTTGCTGCTCAGAGAATTATGGGACGTCAGAAAAAAAAAAGAGAGGGAAGCCCAAGCTCCTAGCAATAAGTTCCTTCCAAAAGGGACTTGGAGAACCTGAGCTTTTGTGGGGGCTGGGCTCATACGACGGTGGGCTTGGGTTTGCAGAAAAGACACTATTGTAAGGGTGCAGACCGAGAGCCTGGCCAAGGCCATGTCTTCACGCTCGTCTGTGACCTGGGACGTACAGCCTTTTCACATTTTCAGGGTTGGACCTGGGACCCTCTTTCAGCGATTTGCTTTTGTTAAATTTCTCAGACAAAAATGAATAGGATAGAACCCTGCGGGGACCACTGACACTAAAGAGACAGTGTGTGCTCCAGCCGTCCCTTTGGGATGGTCCTCCAATGCCCTAAGTTGGGCATGCCTGGCCTTCCCACATCCCCGCCTGACAAGTGGGGACTCTGGGGCTCAGGCAGAGCTCACGCTTCTCCCGCCATGTCGCGAGGTTTCTGGGCCCCTGAGGTGGCTAGGAAAGAGCGCGGGCCAAAGGGCCCTAGGGGCACCGTAAACGGCCTTTGAGAGAGTCCCTGGGGCCCTGACATTTGTCACAGCTGCACAGAGACACGTACAGGGCTCTCGGGAGCTTTCCTCAGATTCTCAAAGCAGTCTGTGAGCCCCTAAGGACAAAAGGCCCCTGTTCCACAGAGTCTGCAATCATTTTGGGGTTCAGGAGACCAGCTGGGGTTGGCTTTCCTGGGCTGTTTGGGGACGTGGTAATGAAAGAGGGTTGTGGGACTGCCAAAGGACTGGCCCATTTGGGGTAGGCAGGCCAGGTGTGTGGGCACGTAGCCCCTAAGTGGGTCCCCATCAGGTTATTTTGTGATGTCATGGCTGCAGTGGCTGGCCCAGGGGCTCCAACTTGATACTGACCCCCAGCCTCTGCTAGGGGAGGAGACCCGCCAGCCCCCTTAGCAGGCAGGGACGGCCTGCCCAAGGCCCTCCGGCCCCCCGGTAGAGGGAACTGGTCCTGCTGCAGAGGCAGCGCCCAGGCCAGGGGGCAGGCTGTCCCCACAGGATGAGTACAACAACACTGTCCGATATTTCCAGGGCTCCGTTGGAGGGCTATGGCTGCGACTCCCACCACACTGCTCTCCGACCCCATCCCTGGGGGCTCCCTTCCAAAAATCAGACTGTTTAGTTTCATTCAAACGCTTTTAACACCAAGCATGTCAGACTTAACTCTATAGCCCCGAAATGAATTTTAGAGTGGCAGCTAAATAAAATGGCATGCTTCCTTGAGCTTCTGTTACAACACGTTCATGCAGCAGACGGCAGAAAGAATGTAGTAATTAGAGGTTAAATTAATCCTCGACAGACGACCAGCTCAGAAACGCTGTGCCCCTCGCTGCTGCTGCTGCCGGTCTCGGAACCACGCACGCCAGAGCACGTGACGTTGGCAACTCTGAGGTCAGCGCTGGGACTTGCGGCGGCAGATATTAATGCTGAAATCACATGAAAAGCACAACCCAGACAACCCTCCCACCACAGCCAACAGAACCCTCCAAAGCCTGCCCAGCTGCACGCCAGCAACTGCACAACAAGCCAAGACACTCCTTTCTTTTTTGGGGAGGGTGGGGTGCATGGACTGGGAATCGAACTGGGTCTCTCACATGGCAGGTGGGCACAGACACTCCTTTCTGAGGCTCCAATGCCTGCACCCCAAACTCATTCTTACAAGCTCTGTTCTTCTACCACTTCCAAACTTCCACCTCCAAGTCCAACGTGCTAAGAATAGTGCGGGTGACATAGCATACCACGATTATAAATGCACCTTCTCCTGGGCTTCACTGGGGCAGGAGACCAGCATTCCTTCTCCTTTGGGCTCAGTCCTCACCTCACCGTGTCCCCTCAGAAAGCTGTGCCCCCCTTTCCCTTTTCGGAAAATGATCAGGCCTTGCTCTGGCTCTAGGCAGAGCTGGGTCCTGACCTCCTGCTCCTCTTCTGAGCCCCCACATCCTGTTAAGGAGACAGTGTCTCCTCCTGGAGGCGGGCTCCCACGCACCATTCTTGGGGCCACAGGACAACGGGCTTCTGAAGATGGAAGGCACAAGCCGGGGCCCTTCTGACCAGGAGGCCGTTTGCTGGCTCAGGCTCTGTAGCCCCTGGAATGGGCACCTCAGCAGCCCTGCAGCCTGGAGTTCAAGTCCTCCTGGGGGCCGCGGGCAGGGGGAAGCTGGCGGGGATCCCGTGGTCAGCCCCTTCCTTCTCTGGGCCTCAGGGAACAAGAAGACAGCATTTCCCCAACCCCACTTACTGGCTACTTCCTGGATACAGCAAGAAGCAGGGCCCGGAGTGGGGGGTTGGCTTGTAAATAGCAGGGTGCAGGGGGCTGGGGGTGCTGTGTAGAAAGAGACACTGGCTTCCTGGGGGCCAGAGGTCAGCCAGGGCAGGGCTGGGTTGTGTGGGTGGCTCCTCCAGGGGAGGCCCGGGACGGAGGTCCCCTGACCCCCCACATGCAGATGGAACGCAGTGGGGAGTCCTGAAGCCGGGAGGAGAGGCCCTCTGGCTGGGGACCCCTCTGGGCCTGGAAAGTTCTCCAGTGGCCTTTTCAAAGGGCTTTTTTCTTTCTTGTGCCCCAAGACCCTGAGGCCCTGTCTCTGGTCCCCTTTGGTGTGGGTGGCTGGATGCTGCAGCCCAGTGGCAAAGTCGACAGCTCTGGGGACCTGGCCAGAAAAGGTGGGATCAAGGAAACCAGGGCAATCTGTGAGATGAGACACAAATGGGAAGACAAAAGAAAGCAAGGCAAGGAAACCCAACCCCTTCGCCCCTAGGCTTCAGCAACTGGGGGGCAGGACCCCAAGCCCTCCGAGCATATATCTTGTAATCCAAGCTATGACCTCACACCTCCTGACCCACGGCGCCTCTTCCCCTGCCTAGGAAACGGCTACAGATTAAACAACAACGACGACCACGGCAGATCATCAGCATTTGCCGTGATATCCATTCAGGCTCATTCAGCTTTTATGAAGTTCCCCTCCGCAGAGTCCTGAAGATGTCTACCGGCTTAATGTCAACAAACCCAGACCCTATCCAGCTGGGCCTTGAGAAGCTTCCTTCCCACCGCGTGTCCACTGGTGCAGGAGAGGGGGGGCGCGGCGGGAACTGGCTCACCCCCTGCCCCAACCCGAGGGTCCTGTTCCGCCTCCGCTGGCCTCCTCCCCAGCGACATCGGGGTTGGTCTAGCCACACCCTCAGCGTTCTGGCTGCTAAATAACTGCCAAGCAGCAAAAGTGCTGCATCTTAGACAAGCCATTTGAAAATAAACCATTCTGATGTCAAAGAGTTGAGGACCCTGTTATCTGGAAAGCAATACAGCCGGCAGGCCCAAGAAGGCTGGATTAGGGGTCGTGAACCCAAGGCCCTGTGGGGCATCTCCCAGCTTCTGCAGTCTCTGATTGTGGGCTAGAAGCTCAAGCTGGCAAAAGACCCCGAGAGGGAAAATCTGCCACTTCAGTACTGCTGTGATTGGCCTTTTGCCTTTGGTTTACTCCTCCCTCTTCTCTCTGCCTCTCCAATTCCCAGGCCCGCTTCCTCACATCTAGCTGTTTTCTCCAATGACAAGGTTGAACTTCATGTTTCACTTTCCCCAAGAACGACAACTTCGTTCACAAATCACAGTACTTTCAAGCTGGAGGGGACTCAGACTCAAAGATCATCTGGCTGTGGGGAGTGGGTGGGACGAGTGGGGAGAGTTTTCAGGAATACAGGTTTCTGGCTCCAAGGCTAATGATCTCTGCTGTATCACTGCAGAAAAAAAATCAGATCTAAAATAAAAGCCAAGATGTACTACTGCCTATGGGAAGTCCCCTTAAAAAGGGAGCGTTGTCCAATTATTGTCCAAAGAACCAGGTGTCTAAGATGAGTCGCTGCCCATCTCATAATCGTGAACAGTAATCAAGTTTCCAAGGGATGATCTATTAACAGCTGCATTTTAAGCCTTTAGGTGGTCAGCTTAAAAGGGGTGGGGGTTGATTGGAAGCATGTTGGCCAAGCTTTTCAAATCTCCCTCAGTGAACATGCAGCCTCCCCGCCCACCTCCTCACCCCCACCCCAGCAGCAACAGGCTATTTCCTGGTGGAGTTTAAAAATTCAGTGACGCTCCTGGCTCAACCCACACATCTGTGTCACTGTCAGCGTCAGTGGCAGGAAAACAGTCGAAATCACCCTTTGCTAATGATTTCCTAACATGGAATTT